>MPNW01000279.1:193685-257027 GCA_011800805.1 Hirudo medicinalis
CATTTCCTCTCTGATTATCTCCCTTATGGACTTCAAAATCTTTGCTCTGATTTTGTCAGCCAAATGATCAATTGTTGCCTCATCAAATTCCTCACATTTTGTATTCTTTCGCGACATTTCAAAGGTGAGTCGCACCACGAGTGTTAAGTAATGGATTCCAAACTTCAAACGAAAGTTACTCAAAACGCCACTACAAGTGGAATTGTAAGCATCAACAGAAAGCGAAAACGACGACGAGTCTAATGATACTAATTTCTATCGAGTTTGTATTACAAACTACTTGTTTGAATAACAGTAGAATAAACGAAATTAATAACAAGCCGCAATGTTCGACACTCCCCGACTTTCCGTCTATAGGAGATCCCTGCTGAATGAACCGAAATTTTCACCTCTCCAGTAATTTTTTTTATCTCTAACGCGGGTGAAGATATGGCCATTTTTATTGCTTATTACGAATCTTTGTTGTCTTGAGCATCTAGTGATTTTTTTCAATGCTTTAGTCACATTCTTTAATGCATTAATATCAATTTTAAAATGACCGGTCCGAATTTTTGCGGTGGTACTGAATGGACCAGTGTCAAATAATGCATGGAAAGTGTGATGTTATGATTAAGAGTTATGATTAAAGTATATCCTTATTTACTCATTATCACATATAAATCAATACAAAATAACGTGAAAGCCGACTATAGTAGGTGTTGATACTTCAGCTTGCGAGAAAGTGTTATTCAGTTATGATAGGTGAATAAGGTAACAGAATCAAACAAAAACCAAATTATAGTGTATGAAAATATTTATTGTATCACGCAAAAATCACAAATATATTTATCAGCCCTACATCGTGTACGACTGATGAGCCCGGTTTGCACAGTCTGCAATGGTGCCACAACTCTGTTACGGAATTTGTAGTGGCGTATAAAAGGCGTTTAGATAATCACATGTAATGGCTGCGATTTATGAGATGTGGGTGGTGGGATTGTCAGAACAGCTATGTCATTATGGGATGCCAAGTCTATGGAATCAATACTTGTGCGGGATTGTCTAGAATCAACAGAATAGGAATTTCCTTGGATGGCTTTGTATATTATAGGAAATGCTTGGACCATTCTTTAGATGATAGGATTCTACCATCCATCCACATGCATGAGCAGGTCCTGATGATCCGGCTAGCCCATTTTTAAGAAGTTGATCTCTAAAATGTATACAAGCAAAACATAGAATGGATGTATTGATGACCCACAAGTAAGAATCGACCGGGGCAAATTTTTGGCCGGGGTCGGGGTTCAGATATCACATGTTCTGGAAATTGAACAAGGTCATGAGGTAGGAGTAGGGGTATGGGTAAGGTTAGGGATGGAGATAGGTACCAAAAGCCGCTGCCTGTGAGTTGGCTTTTGCCACTTTTTTTTGGTCACTTGTCCAACAATCAACGAAATAAAGCAAGTGGTCCATTCGGCACAATCTCAAGTGTTGGTGCATTTATCACCACTATGATAAAACTAGAAAAGATGTAAATCCTATTTTTGTAGCACTTGATGCACAGGTCAAAGTGTTATAAAAAAAATAATACTAGCTTTTTTTAAACCGACTTCGCCATTTTCAAGTCACTACCTTTCGTCGTTTGGTAGGAGTTCTTGGGACAGACAAACATTCACACGCACTTTCTGTTTTATATTATAGATGCAGAAATCAAAACATTCATCTCACAAGTTTCGAGGAGAACTAAAAGTCGAAGGAGTCACAAATTTACTTTTCCAGTGAAAATGGAAAAAGAGGAATTACTGTTTTGGCGTTTGTAAATATTTAATAAAATTTAAATATAATTCATAGGCGTACTTTAAATTTTCCCAAATTTAAAAAAGTGAATGAAAACGCCATTTAATATTTTTAATTCCAAAGGTCTATTCAGTACGTGGTCCATTCAGCCCCACTCTCGTGTAACTCTAAAGTGAAGTATACATTACAAATTTCTATAAAAGATGTAAGGGATAAAATAATGTAAAGACATGACATTTTCATTCAAATTTTTTGAGTTTGAACCATTTACGGCTGATTAGAATTGAACTAAAGTTCAGTGGGATTTGCTTCCTATCTGTGCATATTGCCGCCTAAGCTTGGAATGTTTCAATTTTATTGCCTGCTATTAAATTAATGTGAGTTGTAACAAAAGAGAAGATAAATGGCTTATGATTAATTTGGCAAGTTTATGATTGTCATGATTCATGAGTTTTCTGAATGGCTGGTTAAATTATGTTAACATGTTTTATGTATTTTAGAGATTTGAGATGAAGTTATTTTCGACCTTGTCGCTAGGCGAAAGTTTGTAGATTACCTTTATAATTACAAAGGTAAATTAATTTGGTTTCCATAAAAGCTACTTGGAGTAGCTCCTCTCGCCAGCTTTAAGCGAGGATAATAATTGTTGTATAACATCATTAATCTTTAGGCCATCCGAGAGAATCCCCTGTAAATGTATTAAATGTCTCATAATGAATCTTTCCTTTCCTTAACATGGAAGATGATGCAGAAGTACAGGGGAGTAAAGAGACTTAAGTAAGATGAACAATAACTATCCCAAGCAGCATTAATGCGAATATCGAGACATCGCTTCACAAG
This sequence comes from Hirudo medicinalis, assembly GCA_011800805.1. Lineage (NCBI taxonomy): Eukaryota > Metazoa > Annelida > Clitellata > Hirudinida > Hirudinidae > Hirudo > Hirudo medicinalis. Next base: position 196,302 of record MPNW01000279.1, read on the forward strand.
ACACGACACTCTTAATAAACTGGATTAGAACATTTACAAATATAAACAGAGAGATTAAACAAGCGATCTTGAAAATATTTCCCACAAAGACAATCGGTTAAACCATTAATGAACTCTTTATTCTCTAGCAGTTTACAGTTTCTTTTTGCGAGGTGCTTACAGAGAAGAAAACCATCGAGGAAAAATCAATCATCAATGTCATCACATTTAACCGCCAGGTAATCGCTATGTGGATATCTTAAAATCGGTCCAGAACATTTTGCGTTGTCGTTGTCATCCTTGCCAAATTCCGCTTCGACTGAAATCACGACATTGTCCGGCAAATCCGTAACTCCCCGCAGGCTGTTAGCTGGGAAATAACTTTGATCCTCAGGCGTCGGGAGGGAAATAAGTTGGGTTTGATCGCTGTAACAGCAACCGCTTGGAGAATTATGCGAGGAACGACATGTACATGACACCGGGGATGTGGTCAAAACATGATAGGAAGGCGGGTGTAAACATTGGCTTTGACAGTCTGGGTCAGCACAGCGTGGACGTCTACAGCCTGATATTACATCACTGGAAACGTGCAACTGCTGGAGATTCGTTTGATTGTGCCGTAGTGGCGGAGTGTTGTATATCGTCTCATTGAAATTCGTAGAAGCGGTGGTTGGAGTTTTTCTCTTACACCTTCGCTTTGATCTTTCCCTTGATGTGAAGATAAATCATAATCATAATGAATCAGTCCTTTATTAAAATCACATGGAACATTTGGAGCCATAAATACGAAACAGACCACTCGTTTCCAAGTTGTTTATCAAATTCAAATAACGAAATTGTGTGAATGCAATTTGTTTGGAAAATGGAATCGTTTCCAAGGAAATGCACTTTCATCCAGTCATTAGAAAGCATTTCCTTGCTCGGAATCAACCGGCTCATCTGATTAATGTGAGATGTTATTTGCACAAATTCAATAGCAATTTGCAAAACGCACTGGAACTGAGTTCTTGTTTTTGTCGCTCAGTTAAGCACCGATAAAATATGAAAACCATCTGGCTAAGCGTTAGTAATTACTTGGTGGCTAATTTTGTATTTAAAACCAACTATAGCATCTACATTTCTGCTTAAAATAACGTAGATTAAATATTGACATGGCATAAGATAATTACTGAGACGCACCTTCTCTTGAGGATAAAAATGGCTAATAGCATCATAGCACCAAATGTTCCTCCCAACAAAACTCCTACCACTACGGCTGTTATGACTCCAGCTGTTAAATGTTACATTTTCAATTATTTATCAACTATTACAATATTAAGTATTTTTATTTAATATCGTCGGAGATTAGAAATGCGAAATTGTGAATGGAAACGCACTGAATATTAGCTAATCTTAATTTTTTGTCTCCTCTTTATACTCAAAGATCATCGGTGTAAATTTTGTTACATTGGAATTCAATAAATCAAGACAAAACACAAACATGTATTAAAAGAAAAACTGTTTCTTCAAGAAACATTTCCAAAGTCGTTTGATTTGACATCGTGGAATCACTTTTGGAATTTAAAACCTGCCCGTTTCGTTGAACCAAATGCGCGGGATATTAATGGATCTGAAAATTGCAGCGGGAAAAGTGAATGAGTTTTTTAACGTGGCATTGGGTCAAAGGTCGTGCACGGTCTATTGGTGTTTCCCAGCTCGGAATTCCATCAAATGTTCGCGATGCCAGATAAATGCGCCTGTGATGGATTTGTCTCTACACCATAGCAACAACATATCATTGCAATGTACAAAACAGAAAATGAAGTGTCACAAAAGTTTGAAATCTTTTGAAAGATTCAAATGTTTAGAAACTTAAACGCTTTCACTGGGAAGGTCTTCATTACACTTATTGCTTATCACTACAAGTAAATTCAAGTCAAAAGTATTAACTTAATTAAATCTCAAATAGCTGCAAAATTAGCATCGAAATACACGTTTAGACTCGGAGATCACTCAAAGTCTTAGTCATCAAGTGAGAATTATTTGAGAGGGTGAAAAGAAACTTTAAAGAATGAACATGTGGAACACAAACGAATGAGAAGAGAATAATAATAATAGTTCATGTATATGACATCAGAGGCGCCTTGGTTCTCGGTTTATTGCTATCCTGAAGAGATGTGTCTTCGGGTGACGCTTGAAAAGCTCGAGTGTCGGTTGAGACCGAATGAGGGGGGAAGGTCGTTCCAGACGTCAGGCGAGGCATAGGAGAAGCCTTGATTGTCGATGGATGATCTGTGGCAGGGGTATTCAACTACATTTTGTGAAGGGCCAAATTTTTTCATGCTGAGGGCCGTATCATTTTGAAATCGGTAGTTGTCATTCCTCAGAATGGCATGAGTTGTAACTCGCAATAAGTCGATCATACCAAGTCACTAACGCACAATACTTTATTCATCAAGTATCCGCGGTACCTAATACCTAATACCTTAATAATATAAGTACAATAAGGTAATAAATTGTGTACCTAATACACAACTAGGACTAGAACGAACAAAGGGGAGGTTGCCGCTCCTAGCTTCTACATTAGCATAGATAGTTCATTGGACATGTCACCCACAACAGCATGCATACCATATCGCCAGTTACTTGTGTTCAAACTGCTTTTCAGTTTCTTATTTAATTTAACAGATGTTATTCATTTACTGAAGTGAGTGTAACTATTACTTTTAAAGTTTTTTGTCCCTTCCCATCCAAGAAATAATTTAATTACAAGGTTCGTTGGTTATCTTAATAAGACTCTCCACTTATGGCCTCACGTCCATACATTGTTTGAGTGATAAAAGCAAGGTTAATTGTCGTAATTATAGCCGGAAAGAGGCTGAAAGTTAAGGAACCATATTACGGAACAAGTTCTTTTCCACAAAGTATTAAAAAAAAAAACAGGATTAACGTCAGAGATGAGTTGTCTCCGAGAACTTTCCAAGAGATTGGCTCAACAATAGATCTAAAAATAAGCTAAATTTTGAGGTAAGTTAATCGAGTATGCCCAAATGTCTTAGGAGAAGTTTGTTAAGCCATTTCTAAAAGAGGCTCACAATTAAACTGGGCAAGGGGATGGTGAAATCCGAAATGAACTGGGACTAAGTCATTTTTCTGATGAAAAATTGAACTTGGATGGTCCAGATGACTTTAACTAGTACTGGTATAACGTTAGAGGGTCTCAAAAAAAACCCATTCTTAAACGGAATTTCGGAGATGGCTCAGTGACGGACTGAACCACCATTTCTCCCATTGTTCAAATAATAACAATATGATAATGTTCCCTTACACATTTCAAGGCGGACAAAACCTTCTCTCCTGGAAAGGAATTTGAAAGTTCTGAAGCGCTTAGCTCGTTCCAAAGACTTGAACACCCATTGAAAAGCTACGGGGATTGCTTGCTAACAAAATATGCTTTAATTGTAAGAGCATTCTGGCGTACAATAATCGAAAGATGCTTTGAATGCCTAGAATGGGTTGTATAAAAGGAACCTGAAACTTCAGGAACTAACTATTAAGAGAAGAGATAAATACAATATTGGCTTTAATGTAAGTTCCAATTTAAAAATTTGATTTTAATAATTATGAAAATTTATGTTTCCTAGTGTTTCTAGTTAATCTATGTAAATTTTGAGTCTATCCAGTTTTTTGAGAAATTAAGACGAATTCATCTGAGTTCAATAAATTTGTTAAATCTATTACATTACCAGTACATTGCGTGAAAAATTGGCCTACGTGATTCATGTACATAAGTTATCGTCAAAAAACTTAACTGGGTCATATTCATGAAGCGGGTCATTTCACAACCCTTGTTGAATAACCCTGATTCAGTGGATTCTATGGACTGGTTGGTGCAGATGAATTGCGGAGGATGAACGAAGGTGGTCAGGGATTTGGTGGCGGTGAATGAGGCGGTCGATATAGGGTGGGTTGGATGTAGCTAGAGTGCGATAGGTGATTAAGGAGATTTTTTAAGTTGATGCGAAGGTGCAATGGCAACCAGTTCAGTTGCATCAGGCATCCAGAACCCGTTCTAAAGAGTTGGACATTGAGAAATTTTATTGGTAGCATTTTAGAGCAAAATAAAAATGAAAACCATACTAAATGCTTCCTGTGAAAAGTAATGCATTCGTCGGAATTGTGCCAATACTCTCTTCACGATCTTTCACTCCTATTTGACTGCCACTACTTAAGCTTTTGAAAAGTCTATTTGAAAAATGCTTTAAATTGTTTTTGCGTAACATAACGAATATATGCGTTAATTCGATTGGCATTTCCTTGTTCCGACAATAAGAATGTGATTGCAGTTATTATTACTTCGATTTCGGAAAGAAGCAGCAACTATCAAACCTCTGTCGAGTTTCATCTCCAACCTGGGCATAGCAGATGGCTTGGAGACGATCGAAGTGAAATCATGACCGGCATTATGGCCTAAAATAAAGTTAATTGTTTAAAATATCACTCATGCATATCCACATAGTGCCTGTAATACTACTATAATAAGCATCAAAATATTGTTTTTAATTTAAAACGCTTACGAAATGTCAGAAATATCAAAAGGATTGTCAGAAAACAAAAAATAAGAGATTAATGCCGACAAATTGAAGCGAAGTCTGCTCACTCACCACAACTTCCGACATTTCCGAACCAGGCGCCGTCTTGACACGTGATGTGCCACATCTGACCGGAAATATTGCACACCACAGCCATGTTGTGGTCTTGGCCGCTGACGAACGCTCCTTCGGGCGGCTTGTACTGGCTGCAACCGATAGCTGAAAGAAATGTTTAATGTGTTTGATTTCAATCATTTAAATTAATGTTTATGATCTCATGTGCTCTTCCGTATTGATTGCAATTAGTGACGGAGTATCCTTGGAAATATTAAAAGTGAAAGGATTTTTTCCATGTTTGTTTTCTTTCCATTCACGACTCGTTGCGTGATTTCCATCCGTGATCAAAAGCTCGTCCCCATTTGATGCTTCCTCATGCGCTGGAACCACACCGCTCACTACCGCGGTATTTGGACAATGGAGCCAACAGGTTCCCTTGTTAACCAAATCCGTCAGCTGTAACAATTTCTCAACTTCAATTTCCTTCGTTTCCCGTTCAAGAGCTTTTTATGTTTGTTTTCTTCATTTCATACATTTTCCATTCTTCATTTGCCATTGTGCACGTAATGTTTGTAATGTAATGTTTTTGGTAAACATCTCAGACATTGATTAAAAAATGGAGACATTAATGAAATTACATTTTCATTGAATTATTAAAAAATCTTCAGTCAGATGAATATATTAATCATCGGGCAGAGGATATGAGACACTAAAAGCTCCATGAATGATATCTTTTCGAAAGCAATCAAGAAATCCTTCTTATAATCGAATCCCAGGTGCTTTAAATTTGACAGAACTCTCCGCTTTCGACAGTTTCTTCAAACCACTTCGCTTTTGGAAAGAATCAGCAATTTTCTCCTTCCAGACACGAACATATTTGTATCGAAGCTAATTTATTTTTTTTATGTTATCCATAGCTTGGATAACCATGGATTTCTTCAGAGTTCGTTCACGATGAAATAAAATTGTGGACGCAGCAAGTATTGCTTGATCAAAATTTATTCATCGACTTGCGGATCATAACAAAGTCATTTGATAGAATTAAAAAATAAAAGACGAATTGAAGCAAAAATAATGCATTTATATAAAATGACATCTTAATAATTTGTAATTATTATGTCTTGCGTCTAATTTCTGTTGTTTGAACTGCTACTTTAAATTTGTGCACTTCTGATTGATTCCTTTTTTGACATTCGGCTTTGAATTATTTCATTGGACAGGCAGCCCATCAGCGGGAGTACATCCCTTCACATAGTGATATATAATATACAATGTATAATGACCATGGAATGTTAGATGAATTGTTCAATAAATTGGAGAAAAAAAAATTAAAATTTATTTGATTCGAATTGAATAAAATAACAATCATACTGGAATATTCCAAAAGTGGTAGTCGCTGTTGATCGTGTGCATCAAAAAGGTGGGAATTGTGGAGGACCCCGGTGAAGTGGATTTCCAACCTGTTCGATTTCGATTCGTACGATCTCGATTGAGGCTTCCTGACCCCGGACATGCAGGCTGCATAGGGCGTCTCCTCTCCACCCTCCACAAACTTCCACGACACCCCGCAAAATGGTGACGTCAGTTGGGAAGAAGACGACATTGGTGGTGATTGGAAATCTCCGTGAATCATGTTGTGGTCGTCTGTTACATTGCATTGAAATTTGTTGTGATGCTCTTATAAGGGCTTATTGAATGAATGCTTGCATACTACAACAGGAATAGTTTTAAAACTTTGATAGTCAAATAATAATAATAATAATAATAATAATAATAATAATAATAATAATAATAATAATAATAATAATAAATAACTTTTGAAGAAACTTATGAAATGCGATCGTGTTCATCTTCAGCATTGACTCCTGAACACATTTNACTGATGGATGATGATGATGATGGATGGATGATGATGATGATGATGATGATGATGATGATGATATGATGATGTGATGATGATGATGATGATGATGATGATGATGATGATGATGATGATGATGATGATGATGAGATGATGAGAGACGACGATGATGATGATGATGATGATGATTGGTGATGATGATGACGGTGACAATGATGATTGATGATGATGGTGGTGATGATGATGGTGGTGATGATGATGGTGGTGATGATGGCAAACGAAGAAGATCTACTTTGACACCGATGTTGGCATCACAGCAAGAAACTGTTGGACAAGTTTTCAAACGACAACAACAACGACGACAACGACAAACATTCACCAGAGCAACCATTCCAGCAGCAACAGCAGCAACAACATCTGTACATCAGCAACAGACAATCAACCACTGATAGACCCAAGCTTTTGGAGCTCCCCACTCGTCACATCAACAACTACATCGAAAGCACATCAACAACTACTGCAACATCAACAATCAACATCTCGGCAACAACGTCATCGACGGCGACGACGAAGCCCTCGACAAAGAACAAACAAACAAACAAACAAACAAACAAACAAACGAACAAACAAACGAACGAACTCGACTATTAAATGCCCGTCGAGTGGCCTGTCGATCATCGAGGTCAAGGATCTCTCGAGGATCCAAAAAGTAGCTGTTTCTGTCGAGACTGTCGTTGTCGATTTGAATTAGAAAAGCAGGAGGAGAGGAGGAGGAGGAATGTGAAGGTTGAGTTTTATGCGAGCGAAAATAATGAAAAGAAGAAAAAAGAAAAAAGGAAAAAGGAAAAAGGAAAATAACCAAACAAACAAACAAACAATGTTGTTGTTGTCGAGGAGGCTGCAAAGGCTGTCATCATTCAAGCATCAACTCGTAGGTGGAAAATTATGAAATAAAAATTTAAAGCGACGACGACACCACTAATTAGACAGAGTGAAACTGATGCAACGTAACAACAGCAACGACAAGGACGACGACAACAACGACGACGACGACAACAACGACGACGACAACAACGACGACGACGACAACGACAACCTATAACCGTAATTAGTTTAATAAAATTGCTATCATAAAATAATCACCGTCATCAACTCTGCCAAAAAGGACATCACCACCACCATCATCATCAGCATCATCATAATTATCATCATCATCATCATCACCATCATCATCATCAACTCTGCCAAAAAGACATCACCATCATCACCACCACCACCACCACCATCATCACCACCACCATCATCATCACCACCATCATCATCATCACCTGGCCAGACTCTGCTTGAGAGAGTTGGTGAGCGTCTTGTTGAAGATGGCAAAGTTGAGGGGCTGTTCGAGCGACCGGGCCGACTCCTTGACGTTCCAGGGCACCGAGATGGTCATGGCCGCCCTGAGGGTGCACTTGTCCCCGAACTTGGCCAGGTAGTTGGTGAGGATGATGCTGATTATGAAGGGAGATGATAATCATGGTGAGTGATAGTCATGGTAAGGATCATAGTTTGGTTTGGTTTGGTGTCATGCCATAGCCATCGGTCCTAACCGCCATTACTGTAGCCATCGTCGTCGTCGTCGTCATCACCACTATCATAATCATGTTCTCCTCCTCTATCATCATCATCATCAACGTCGTCATCACCAACCAACTAACCCTCCGAGAGACACGCCGACAGCAAGGACGGGGGCCTCGGATGTCGGGAGCAGACGTGCGTGACGACACTTTCCAGGTCCGTCGTGTCAGTGGCCGAGTACGTCTTCGGCGTCTGTATGGGGTTTTTACGAGCTGTCTTAGTGCGACAGTGATAGTGATAGTGATAGTAATATTAATAGTAATAGTAGTAGTAATAGTAATAGTAATAGTAATAGTAATAGTGATCGGCGTCATGGCGGCCTTTACATGGCAGTTTAGAGAGCAGGACGTGCGTCATGGCTTTCCCACTATTATGGAAATTATTGTTATTGTTGTTGCTATTATTATTATTATTATTATTATTATTATTGTTATTATTATTATGTACATATTATTATTATTGTTAATATTATTATTATTACAACTATTATTATTATGAACATATTATTATTATTATTATTATTATTATTATGTAAAATGTAATCATGGAAAATGTTAGGTGCAGTTGGGATTTGCAGCTTGCAGCTAGAGTACTCATACTCAGGTAATCATGGACAGATGACATGACAACATGACAACATGACGTTCGACTGTCATATGATGTTGTGATCACATAAGCAATTGTTGTCAACGACGACAACGCAAAACTTTGTGACCGGTGAAACGATGATGACGGCAATTAAAGTGGTAATGACTATTATGACAACAACAATAATAATAATAATAATAATAATAATAATAAATAACTTTTGAAGAAACTTATGAAATGCGATCGTGTTCATCTTCAGCATTGACTCCTGAACACATTTTCCAAGCAAGTCTTGTAAAACCTGGAAGTGGAACCAGATCCAGTGAGTCTGTCAGGAGAACAGCATTGGAAGGAACCCTCCACGACACGTTGAATCTCTTCCCAAAATCAGTTGTTAAGACCCAAGGACAGGTCGAGAAGTCTTTGGCGGTCGTTTGTAACGTGTGGAGAGGTTTGTTTGGGCGGAGGACAAGGAAACCTCTTGGATTCGGGAGGACGGTGTGGTTGGAGTTGTGACAGTCGTCGATGAACGAGGCTGGATGCGAATAACAAAAATAACAAAAATTGTTTCTTCAAATTTTAAGATTTTCTAAAATTAAAATTCATTCTAAGCTTATTTCTCATATCGTAAAATTGCTTGTTTGGAAAAGGCATATTACGTTATCGACTCATAAAATTTCAACTTTAGAATCGGAGGCATCTTTACTGAAATAGAAAACATTTCAACGACAATATTCACCAATATTCAATACTCACCATTGAATAAATGTTTAAAATTCTGTTTCCAACGTAAATCCGCAAAATAAGCATTCCAAAATAATTAATTCTCATTTTATTTGTAAACTCTTCTGCACAACTCGCATTTCTGAATTGTTCATCGACAAGAAGAGTCAAGTTAACATTTTAAGCAGTTAAAAACACAAAACATGATACAAATATATTTTAAATCAACATTTTAAGCAGTTAAAACACAAAATATAGCACAAATATTTCTTCATCGGAATTTCTTCTCACAAGAACATGGAGACCTCATATAAATCTTGGCAGAGATTTATTGCACCAAGACTGAGGATAGTTCAAGATGAGATGTTTGTACTACTTGATCCATTGCACATTGTACTTGATCCACTGTACTGATTCTGTTCAACCATCGCACTTTCACATTATTCATTGGTTTATTTCTAATTATTAGTTTTTACATTCGTGCACGGAAGCATTTAATGAAATTTGCGACGGGGTCACCAAAGATTTCTGAAAGGAAACGTTTCAATGTTTTGATGGTGATTTTATGTCACCATGGAAACGCTTCTCAACAATTTGTACCAAACAAACGTTTAGTTGTAAAATTTCTAGCTGCTCAACAAAAGTCAAATTACCGCAAAATAGTGGTGTTATTATAAATTGCCGGCAAATAATATAAATATAAAAATAATATAAATGTTTGTTTAACCTTTTAAGGACATTATTATTAATATTATTAATTTTATTATTATTGACATTATTTATTATCAATTGAAGAAATCAATCTAGAACAAGTTTTAAGTCCATTTGTGGAACACAATGGCTACTTCCGAGTTAACAAAAAGAACACACTTAACAAGCCTTCAACAAATGTGAGGTTTGGAAATAACGCATTTCTGGCCATCTGCATCTCTTAAATTTGGTAAAATATAAAGTGAAAGCAATAATTGATCATCCAACTCCTCCTGATTGATCCGTGTTTTATCGCCAGAGGGCAGGAAAAAAAGCAATCCATTTGAATCGTCAGCGAATTTGAAAATCCCAAAAGATTTCTCAATAATTGAGGTGTCAGTTTCTGTTTCGTTTTGCAGAGCATCTTATGTCGAAACTGAATTATGAATAACTTAATGATTTCATTTATTTTCATTTCAATAACTGTTCGGTATTTCGTCGATTCTCTTTTTATCAAAAATATATTCAAACCTCATAAAAATATTCCTACCTATAAACCCGCATAATATTCATGTTATTTCGATATTCAGATAAATATTTCAAAATCATCGAGAGACTTTAATAAAGGAATTGCTGACGTTTAGATTTTACGAGAAATTAAATAATTAATAATATGAAATATTCTTTATTTTAAATTTCTATGGCAGGCGTAAATCCTTTTGGGCTGCTTTAATGTCTCAATAAAGGAATGAAATTAATGTGCGTTTGAGACAAAAACTCATCAACAAAAGCATCAATGAAAACCATTTGCTCGGAAAATATTTGTCCGAACGTCTAAAAGGCTCTGTTTTGTTTGTTGTGTTCATTTTGTCGTCCTGGAATTGAAGCTCCTCTTTAAACTAAGAAATTATTTCTTTCGAAATGAAACGAGTTTTGACAATCATTGATGGACTTCATCGATCATTCGTCAAATCAATCAATCAACTTCATCAATCAAATCAATCTACTAGCAACAACCAAACGTGGATGGCTTGATTGAAATAATGAAATACGATTGTTTGTGCTGAGCGAAGGACGTCACTTAGAGGCAACAAGAAGGAATGTTGTTTGCAAGTTGCAACGAAACAAGCAATCAAGCGATATAGAAAAGCAGGCGTGAAATAAAATTCCAAGGAAAATTAACGAGGGCTTGTTAGGGCGGCAAAAAGTGGAAGCCAAAATTAATGCCAATCCACAAATTAAAACCACCTCCGACTGAAACAGGCATTCCGTGTGTTCTTCCAAAGAGTTTTAAATTTCACACTTTGCACTTTTGATTCCTTAAAATGAGTCAAATCGATGAGTTTTAAAAGTTTTTGTCACGTGTTTCAAATTCACAACATTAAGCTCCATTGTTGCTCCTAAGCAATTCAGTTTCAAATGTCTGATCAAAATATCAAGTATAATCAAACGATTCCATAATTATTAATCATCGTAATTACAATATTATTGCAGGTAATTTCAGAATAGAATTCACTTTCTGAATGATTCAAGACTTGTTGAGGTTTTATTTGTCACAAATATTTTCCTCCTCAACGGAATAAATTGTCCAGCAGCATTGCGAACGTAACTGGATAACGTCTGCCACAGCAGTCGAAATCTCCAATCCATGACAAGGATCAGCAGATCATCCATTTTGCTGCCAACATTTGAGAGGAAAATTTTCCACTTTTCTTGTGAAAATAATCCACTTTCTTATGTAATTAATTCTCCATTTTAGAGGAACAAAACATTTTTAGCATTAAATGTTTATCGAAAATAGATCTAAGTTTCAAATATTTCTTGTTTGATTTTCTTGCGCAACAAACACATTTATGGTTTCCTGATGCATTTTTAAGATATTTTTACGGGATTTTCGTTTTTATTTTATTTTATTTTGAATTTCGTTCGTCGACGCAAACATGGAAAATGAACAAAAATGTCTGAAATAATGCAAATGATTTGAACATACGGTCACGATTTTTTAGGAAATTTACGTTTGATTGAATTGTTTTTTTTAAATTAGTACCATATTCGTCGTTAATATGTCTTAAAATTGCTGCAAATATTTTGAAAATGCAGAATGAAATGTTTGCATCAGGTGTGGAATTAAGTGCATGATGGAACAAGTCCCACGATGATGATGATGATATCACACAATGACAATATCCAACAAGATAAGGACAAGAAAGTATTGCTGATGACGCTCACTGCTCATGACGCAGATGGTGATGATGATGATAGTAGTGATGATGATGATGATGATGATGATGATGATAATGATGATGATGATGATGATGATGACGATGACGACGACGACGACGGCGACGATGTTGACGGAGATGATGGTAACGGTCTTGGACAAATAATGAACGAGGACGCTTAAAAAATTGTAATAACGATGGAAAGGAGGAATTGGCAGAATCTCTTGAAGCGAAATCATAGAATGGCTGATGGCGGGAACAAAGGAATGATAAGCAAATTGCATTACAATCGATGCAGCGCCACATAAATTTATTTTTGCCATAATAGCTTCCGGCGGTAGAGCTCGGCTAACCGAACTATTTCCTATGCCGCTGAGAAATGAGGAAAAGAGTTGCTTTGTCGTGATGGGAGGCAAAGAGAGGAAATCAGATAATTAGAGACGCCTTTGGATTTATGCTGAGCGCATCCTACGGCATTACCACTGGACGTAAAGAACTCCCAGGAGGAGATACAAAACCATTAACGTGGAGCATTTCATTTCTTTTCCTCTCATTTTCTGCTCCCATTTTTTGCGTACAGTCCAAGAACGAGGAATCGAAAAGCCGTGTAGCAGATTTGAGAAGATTTGCGTTGTCATGAAGAGACTTGGATACGCATTTGATGCTTATTTATTCAAGATCACATGTTCTTTAGTCCTAACAAGTTATAACTCAATATTTATCACCAACAGTGCATTAAGTTTAACAAAATATGAAAATATTAATTATATTATATACTTTACTAATTATATAAATAGTAATAATTATTTATTTAATAATTAGTAAATATATAATTACAATTATAATAAGGACTTATACATCATGAAAAACATCCCTTTTTTTGATTTCATGATTATTTCCATGAATACCATTTCAACCGAAGATCAAATAGGATTTCATCACAATTACGACAAAACCACGAAATATTAACTTGAAGAAATGAATTATTCATTTATTTATTTATTCAAAAAATTATTTTTGTTTGCTTATTTATTTTATTAAAAAATTAAAATTTAAAGAAATCTTGAGAATAATGTCTCACTCGTTTGATTTTTAAACCTTGTGATTTTATTCAAAGTTTGATAAGTCTGCATATATGGTGTTATTCTTTCAGCTTATCTTTATTATCATAAGTGGCATCACTAATGACAGCGCAAGTGATATCACAAATGACATCACAACTGACATCACCAATTATGTTTAATTTAAATTGTAATTTAGAGTTTAAATGTAGTTATTTAAATGAAATTAACGATCAAATGTCAGAAATGCTTAAAGTTTTTTAATCTCAATGAGTTGCCTGAAGCACTTTGAAAATCCACAATTTCTTGAAAGTTGCTAAAAATGAAGAATGGAAAACACAAGTGGCTCTTATCAGATAGTTTAACAATAATAAATAATAATTAATTAATGTTATTTGATGCTAATTAATATTAACATTCTGTGACGTAATAACGTATCAGGATTTCTAAGAAGATCAGTTGTCCGAGTTATTACAACGTTCAATATTTACAATTATTCATCGCTTATTTATTACGAATTCTGTGAATTTTTAAGAACAAAACATAAATTTATTTATTAATTAAAAAGTGTGATGTAATAATGTAATGCACCAATAATTTGATAAAGAATTAACTTGTTTACATGATTAATGAGATGCAAGATCGAATGAATAAATATTTACGCTAATTAATGAAATAACTGCAGTAAAACCTCCTTGTAACGCATTTTTTATTCATCATTTCCTTTCTAACAAAATTGCAAGTGACCAAAAAATCTTAATTTCTCACGTGGAATGTCGCAATTAAGGGGTTTTTCAGTCAACGTACATTGATTTAGTAAATTATTTATTTTATTTTCATACAAATAACACTCTTTCTTTTTTAATGTTCTAATTTTAATAATTGTTCAATTTTAAGCGTTAAAATAACATGTAAAATTGCTGTTTTAAATTAAAAAAGACCCAGTTAAAATCAGTGATTATTGTCTGCTTCATTTTAGATGTAAAATAGTCTAAAATTTCACTTTAAATATTCGACGGATGTTGGTGGAAGTCACCGGATAATATTGAATTCACGTCAAATGCGTTGAGCACATTGAGACTTACAAGACTTCTTTTCTGGGGATTCTCCTCTTCATCGCTACTTAATTCATATAAGTCTACAATTTCCTCTTTTCCCTGAGAGTCCAGGCAGGTTTTCAAATCTCTTTCACTTCACCAATGTTATACCTTATTAAAATGGCGTGCAGGTTGGCCGAATGGGTTACGTTCCTGCATACGGCGGTAATGGCAACAGTCGTAATGTGTCGTGTTCGAAACCCAGCCTGCACTGCCGCAAGCGCCCTTGGGAAGGAGCGCTATATAAATGGTTAACAAGAAGCGCCTCTGACGCTATGCATATGGCGCTATATAAATGAAGTACATTTACATTTTTAGCTTGAATTTCTGAAGCCACCTTTGGAAAACAGAAAATTCTTTGAATCCTATCTGATGGGCAAGTGTCATGGCTTTTGCTATGAGCATATCCCCAGACACTGGAGCATTCTTTCCTCGCAGATCAAACAGTAGGCCCAAAGAGACATATCCATGCTTTCGTATTTCGGTTTTCGGATGTTTTTAAATTTAAGTCTAATATCACTTTCTGCAGCCTTCACAATATTTCTTCAGTTTTAATGATGCTAGAAAATGTGGATGGCTTAATTTGATACTTTTAGCCATGTCGCCCTTGTACGTACTAAAGATGCTCTTTTCAATTTCTTCTACTTCTCTTAAAATGTTTATTTTTGTTCTAAATCTACTCTTTTTCTTCTTTTTATTTGTCCGGACATTATTGCTTCAACGATAACGCGCCTCAAAACCAAAATGGCAAAGATAAAAAATGAACCGAACTTTTTGGTTTTCTAATGGAGAGGGGATGAGAGTAACCGTTCAGAAGATTCCTTGAAAGTGAAAATATCAACTAACGATAACATGTTTTAAAATCTTTATTATTACGATAAATACATTTTGAAGCATATATAATGCTTATTACAATGATTTCTACCAGGTTTGTTGTATTTTAAAACGTTTGTCCATTCATCATTTCAACTTCTTCCTGACATTTTTGAGATTTTAAAACTATTTATTTATATTTCATGTCATTTATCAAATTAAGTTTGTTTTGGTAATAACTTTAATAAAAATTGTTGAATACATTACTCATTAAATCATTAGTATTAATTTATATTTGGATAGAACTTCATTTATTTGTGAAAGAAAGAAATGTTATTTATCTCCAAATACATGCTCTCCACAAACGATCAGCATTCTTGTGGCCTTTAAACTGAAGGCAAAGCAGATAAATGTCAAGAGGGGGGATCAATGAGTGTTGATACATGTGATGTTCACAGGGAAGATGATCGAGTGATACGTGGAATGATAAGCAGGAGTCTGAATAAATGAAAGCCTGTCGATCGTAAAGAAAAGTCGAAAGGCCATCACTTTGTCCTTGAGTGGATCATACCAGGAGTTAATGCGGTCACACCATGATTTACTGGCAACTTTTCGAAGCCTCCTCTCTTTTTTCAGTTTACACTCCTTTTCTATGGGAAACAACCTGTTGCATTAATTCAATGCATCCTCAATGCATCCTAACCATGCCATTGATTCTAGAAGTGCGACCTTCTCCTCAATTTATGCGATTCGCTGCTTCAGTTTTCACGCCCAGCTTGCCATCCAATAAATTATTTACAAGTCCAGTTATCTCAAAACGTAATGCAGGCCATTTTTTATCACCCATCGACTAGATTATTTTATTTACAAATATTTTTCCTTTTATTTCAATAACTTGAAAGCTTGTAAATAATTTCTCCACAAATTGTAAGAATGAATATGTGAGAAAGAGCAGAAAGAATTTCATGCAGCGTTTATAAATGTACATTTCTTCCATGGGCGTGACTTAATAGAGACACTGAAAGCTTTGTAAAACGAATCCTCCATGGTCTTGTAATTATTTCTGATAAATTTTCAAAATTTTATTTCGACCATTTGATTGTTTATTATTTTATTATGACTATTTATCTGTTGAAGTTGTTATTTTTATTTAATTAATTACCACCACTAATAAATTAATAAACACCATTTATTACGTGACATCTAAGGATGCCATGAAAATATGAAGCTTTTGTTGGAGAAATGAATGCCATGAAATTAATTCCGACAATTTTTAAATCTATTTTTAAGCTTGATTTAAAGCACATCACATAAAATTGAAAACTTAAGATATCTTTAAAACCTCATATTCTCGACTTCTGCCATGTTTTTATTCAATGAAACTCCTGATCATTTTTCATTTTTGTGATTAAATTCGAATCTTTTTCACCACCATCCATCTTTCCATGGTGCATGAGTGGCTGGAAAAGGTTTCCAGGTGATTGCTTTGTTAGAAGTAAACATTATCGACCAAGCCGCTGTTATTTTAACACAACCATTTCACAGGTGAAGCAGTTCAAACGAAAACATTTTCTTAGAAATTATGAATCGTTATTTTCAATAATTAATATTTTTATTCTTTTCAGGAAAATAATTTTTAAAATAATGAGAAATAGCGCATTTAAGGCAAGATTCTAATTTGAATATAATTACACATTGAGACATAAAATACTTCACATCAACAATGGACGATAATGAAGCGTGAAGACCTCTTTCGACCAATGAGCAGTAAAGATGCCAAAACATTCGCACCTCGTTTCATGGAATTTCGTGTGTCCTCACTTTGTCATCTTAGATGCTCTTCATCGGTTCACCTTGAATGATCAACTCTTGCAAATAGTTTGCTGTTATGAATTATTACATTTATTACATGTAAATAAATTTATTTGTATGTATATATATTTATGTCACATTTATTAAAATTATCACATTCAAGAACTGGATTAATTGCCGAGTTAATAATTAACAACCACCATACTAGAAAACCGAATTTGAATTTGCTTCAAATAATTTGAATGTTCTGTTATCTTTCGAGATTCATATTTACAGGTCGATTTAAGAGAATAATGTGTCATTGTGCCGACGAATTCAGAACTAAATTTGCGAATGTCGTCCAAACGACCCGATAATTTTAGTTTTAAGTTCTTTCAGGATCTTTCATGATTAAGATGATCAAAGCACACTGTTTATGAAACATTCAAATTCGACCCAGATGTAGGACATGCGCATGTCCTTAATGCGAGGTCTTTCGAAATGGGTTTAAGTATTCCAAACTAAATCCTACCTGGTTGCTTAACTTATGTTACTGACAATTAAACCTTGCTGAAGTCATTTTCAAACCAAATTGATTTCATTTTAAGCATTTTGTTTAAATTTAACTGGAATGTATCAAACCTTTTTACAAATAAATTCCAAACACCTCAAGATTAAATATAAAATTAATTAAGACCTTTTAAACATCAATTTTTATCAAACTAATTTATTTTACTTTTCGTGAACTCAACTTTTATTTGATTTCTTTAATTTTATCCTTGTTTCGGTTCACAAACTTTCCAATATGACTTACCAATGGATGCACAATAACAAATATTAAGGCTTCGTAAAACTTTGAGTCATCAGAAAATGTCAGGAAAATTTTATAAATGCCTTTGCACCACTGTTTCTAGCACACTGCAGTTGCATTGGAGGGGGGTAGTTTAAAGTTCGTGGGAAGATTTATAGGAGTGATTTCATCTAATATCACGGCCAACAAAATTGCTCCATTCAGAGGGATTTTCAAACAGTACAATTGATCGAGATTTGAACAAAGCCAAGCAAGAGCCATGTGCTCTGAAATCGGTTTGTCCACTATTCCATGTGAAATTCTAGAAAAAACGAATTGCTATAAGATCATTTTTAAATTTATTTCGCCGTCTCACAACTGATCTCTGTTAACTTCTTTGATAATCAATAGCCTCATATCAACACACCTCATAAACCACATTAATTTCGCAAATTTTTCATCCAGTAGAGGACATCAGTTTTAACTTAGGCCTGACTTTTGCTCAACAGACAAATTAAAAACTTATCACTAATCGCATATCAAAATTTGGAACTCTCTCCCCAATAAGATTGTTTCGTCAACAACCTACAGTCGATTCACGTTCCTCATCAAAGATTATGATTTTTCTCCTTCCTATTCTACAAACGACATGTTTGAATCACACCTCTTGGATAAATGTTCTTGTTTGTTTGCTTGCTTGTGAGCAGATAAGAAGCATTTGTCCTCTGCTCACTTATGTGATAATTTATTACTAATAAATAAAAAAAAATAAAGAGATTTCCCGATAAGGCAATTCCTTTCAAATATTATTTTAAAACATCGTAGCCTCATTTGCATATGTCAGGCTACTTAACTTGCATCAGGCAATTTCAAATATCAGGCAGCAAAGCATTTCTTCGATCGACAGTAAGATTCATCTTCCTCCAGGGACGGACATTCACCAACTTCTGAGCAGACGACATTCCTCATTAGCAAACGACTGACTCATTTGTGGCACATGAACAAATCTGTCTTTGTTTGATAAATAAATTAAATTGTTTAAAACAATGAACACGATTATTTGGCATCACTTAAATTTGATTACATAAATTACAAATAGTTTTAAATCCGACGACTTGGGACATTAAAACCTGGAATTATTCTGGTGACAAACAGTTGCTTGCGACTTAAAATCCAATTCATTTGTTCACAAAATTAAAGAAATTTGAAAATTCATTGCTTGTTTATTGAAAATTTATTAATTGTTAAATTTTAACAAAACATTTATGAAAATAAATCGCTAGGTTTAAAGCCGTAACCATATTACACTATAATAATGGTAAATACATTATGTATTATAATACATAAATATGCTTCACTTAGTGAAAAATATATTTAAACAAAACAGTTGAAAAAGGTACAAAAAAGTTTAAAATTGAAGTGGATCTCATTTTTTAAGAAAATAGAAGCTTCATTTTTGAAATTTTAAGAACTTCAGCAAAACATTCAGACCGCAAAAGTAGAAGTTTGCTTTGAATCCACGACAGAAGCACGTTGCATGTCAACTTTCATCATCTTTCTGAAGTGATGGATCGACTTTTGGATGACAACAACAGATATTATTAACAGTGAATTTGCATGAAAATAATTAAATTCATTTCAATCTTTGAAACCTTTATTGTCATTGTTACGACGATGTACCGTTTTGTAAGCACAAGCCCCAGAAAAATAGATAATTTAAGGTAATTTATGTGTTGAAGACCAAATTGAAACACGTCTTCAAACATCTAATCAGGCACATAAATTACTTTCATGAAAAGAAAACATGAATGATATTTTAAGTTCATCACAAGACTGAAGATTAAGCATTGAAGAAGATATGTTGCCATCTCTTTGCAAACGAATTTTTTTGGAGACAAATTCTTGAGAACATTTGCAACTACGACTTTGTCGGTTCAAAGGTCTGAGAAGAAGTCTTTTGGAATTTCGCAGTTTGGCAGGAATTGAAGGATGATTTGTGACTAAAAATGTCACTATTTGGTTGACAGCTTGGTGAACTTCACGACAGGTGTTCAAAAGAAATCATTTATTAAGATTTTATTTATTTAAAAGATTTTCCACTTATTATAAAAGATATAACCATGTAAGTAATGTTTTAATTGTGTAATTAACCGATGTTTAAAGGACAATTTCAAAATTTTCTGATTATCTACAAGAGCTTCGTTTGAACTCATTCCAAGAAAAACTCGTATCATTATCATACTATCATAAATTATCATAATATCATACATTATCATAATATCATAAATTATCATACTTTCCTTTTTTTTCTGAAAAGGTCAACATATCATGATATTTCTTCACTTTCAATATTTAATGAAAAATCCCTTGATGACGACGACGATGATGGCAGAGTTAATGATATTCATACCGGGGAACGAGGTTAGGGAGTGATAAATGAGAAGCAAATTGCTTTCATTTCTTTGCTCGGTCGCCATGTTGTATCTTGTTTCTTGGTTTCAAACGCTTAATATTCTTAGATTGTTGATTTATAAATAGATACATGTCTTAATGGGTGGATCGGTCAATTGATGACTGAGATTTGTAAATGTTATTCGTTATAAATGTTATTCGCTCATTTCTGGAATTTTCCAGCACGTGATCGTCAAAGTTCACTTTTCCAGGAAATTTTTCACCGAAAGACTCCATCACTCCAGGTAATCAAGATGGCGTGTAATTGGAAGAAATTGGTTCAAATCTTGATCGTTAAATGAGCTCCAAGCGTGGCTGTCATGGCAACAGATTGAACGCAGGAATTGCGAAACACTTCTTATTTATTTTGTAAATGAATTCATTCACAAATAAAACGCAATAAAATTATTTTTGCAGCATTACAGAACAAGATGGTGTAACATAATCATTCAATTACACAATTCACTTGTTCGTGAGAAGCATATGCCTTAAGAAAGTTTTCAATTTTAATACTTAACAACATTCATTCATTGTCATTCATCATTATTTAATCATTCATTCATTAACTCAGTTGAATAGGATTTGCAGTAAGAATTGAGTATCGGAAATTAATATTTTAAATTTAAATAATAATAATAATTGCTTACGGAAATAATAATATTACTTCTAATAATTAATTAATTAAACTGTGAATTCAACTTTCAACACACGACTCTGTATATGCATTAATTTTATTATTACTATTTATTATTATTATTATTATTATTATTATTATTATTATTATTATTATTATTATTATTTCAGTGCTCCTCATCTCTGTCATCGATAGCGTACGTCGTCGTCATCAGAAACCAATCAATTGCTTCCTCACCTGAAGCACACCTATGTTCGATGTCCAGGTAGGATTTGAAATCTTTTCCGCACGGCTGAGCAATGGCATCTATGGAAGCCACCATGAGCGAGCACCTGTTTTGACCGGAACATAAATCCTGCAAGTGACCTGTGACATCGGCATAGCAACCAATGGCATGAGAGTATTCAGATGTGATGCATCTTCCTGGCTCCATTCTACCGTAAAGTGCCCTCTTCACCAGGATCACGTGCCTTTCTGGGCAGCCAATGGCGAGAGTTTCTGAGGTGCAGGTGACTTCTGGTATTTGAAACGAATGGGTGATGTTAATATTTCACAATTAATTTATCAATAAATGAACATTTTGCTGTGTTGCTATGAAACGTTAGAGCAGAATCCTTAAAGAGATGACACAATAAAAAACAAAGTTCTGGATAACTTTATGACTTCGTGATTACGGTCTAGCGATTTCTTTGTCATCGACAAAAAATAGAATTTTTTCTTTTTCCTTGGAAGTCACCGAAGCAGCCGGAAGTAACGCAAACAAAGGACGAGAAGTCAAATCAAATCAAGAATCAGTTTCTGAGACCTCAATGGATGAACAAATGCTGGAACAACTCGACCGTCCAAAATGCTTGTTCCGCTCGACCGACTCCGAACTGGAAGGACGTAGGAGGTTTATGCACTGGCACGGGACCTATTAAGTTAATAGTATTTCTCTCCTCAGCAACTGGAGTGAAAAATTCCAGTCATGAATTGAGGAGAATGAAGTATGGGGAGGGTTGCATGCCCGAACCTGACTTCTAAAATGCAACTCGATTGATGGCTTTGAACTGGGAGGTCAAATAAAACTGTTGCTGCCGCCGATGAGGATGATAATGATGATGGTAATAATGATAAAGAGACGTTGTTGTTGTTGATGATGATGATGATGATGATGATGATGATGATGATGATGATGATGATGATGATGATGATGATGATGATGATGACGATGACGATGACGATGACGATGACGATGACGATGACGATGACGATGACGATNTCCGTCTACGGCATGTCAGGTGATCGGATCGATGATGACGATGACGATGACGATGACGATGACGATGACGATGACGATGAAGATGACGATGATGAGATGATGATGATGATGATGATGATGATGATGATGATGATGATGATGATGATGATGATGATGATGATGATGATGATGACAATGACAACTGTCATGACGACGAGGACGCCACGATGATGATGCACCGAAGATTGGATGGTTGGACATAAAATGTAATCCATTTTGAGATTGGAAAATGATTGTAAGTATTTAATTGTTTTGAATAAAGTTCTGTCGGCTGCTTGTAAATGTCAACAACGTTCAATAATTTACCTGCAAACACAAACGTCCACACACTCCAAACATCGTCTGCAACATGTGCGCTTTCAACTCCTGTGTCGAATGCAAATCATCTGAGGCGTCACTCAGAACTTTTCAATTATTAATAACCACTTGGAGTTCAAAAAACACTTGGAGTTTCACTTTTGTCTCCATTGTGATTTGTTTTTCATGAACTGAAATGAACTTCAATTCTCAAATTATTGTCAATTCTCAGGACAAAGTTTTTGAATTTGTTCGATACAAAGATCAAAAGTGGAGTATAATTTCTAATGTTCAAATTGAAACAGGTGCGTCCATCACAAAATTATTACGGCGCCAGCAACTGATGTCAATAAGGAAGAATTGATTGTGTCTTACATGCGGACGGATCACTCAATTTTTCAAGCGCACAATGTCTTTCATCAACGTTTCACCAATATTATGTTCATTAACTAAAAATTCATTATAGCATAATGGCATCAGGCATAATTTCAGTTACAAATACGCTAATGTTTCTCTAATTAAGAGCGCTTAATTAAAAATTTAAATTAAATAAATTAATTTAAATTTAAATTTAAATTAATCAATTACTTCATTCTTACAACTTGGAGCTCATCAAGCCTCGTGTTTTCAGACAAACATGATAATCACATTTCATAAGCCTCTCAGAAGCTTTAATGATATCTCCAATGGCATCTGATGTGGGCAGCCATGCTTAATGGCCTCAAATTCTTTCTTCCAATGAAACGATTTTAAAAAAATTATTTTAGACTTTTATTTATTTTTAACTTTTTATTGCAAATCACTTTCGTGTGGCCTTTTAATCAGGTTATTCCTGAAACACGATAACATGACCTCAACAAACCAAATTAATTTAAATGTTTATAATTTTTACTTTTCTAATTGCTTCCTCAAATTTACTGTCACGATGCAACACAAGAATACCAACCAAAACGTGGCTGAAAAGGAAAGTGAATTGTTGTCATTAATTAAACTCATTTATTAACCTAATAACTTTTAATTTGAACCTTAACGAGGCATTTAGAATGAGGTGATATTTAAAGAATGTTCTGTGAGTCTCAAAAACTGGTTCTGAAGCACCGTTATTGATGCGCAACAAGCGGGGAAATTTGCCACCGCAAATCTCCCATCTCCTCCGAGAACATAATGGCACGAATTGCATTCATTTCCGTGCGGAAAAAAGCAGGAGAGATTCGTTTTGCATACTTTCAAGCGGTGGATGACAGAAGTGTGAGGTGGGTATGATTCATAAAAGGCCTCACTGCATTACATTACATTGCATTGCATTGCATTACATTACATTACATTGCATTACTTCATTACATGGACGGCAAACTGATCCCATGAACTCCATATTCTCTTTCTCCAGAGACGAAAATGCAGCTGGAATGACTGCAAGCGAATACGGCATTTCGTGCTTTTGAGTCATTTGCTCTGACTGCGCATGTCTGTTGTGGAAATTGCAGAATCACTCGAGCATGTTAACACCGTGAAGAATCCTCATGGAAAAATCGTGCAAGCGAGTGAAGTTGTACTTTGATTGCAAAACATTGATGCATTTGCCATTTATTTGATTCTACGTTTTTGGAGTATTTTGGACCGGTTGTCCACTCTACGCTTTTAAAGGAACTTGGAAAACGGGGCTCCTTTACCGACGTTTCAAACGTAAAACATGAACCAAGTCAGAACTGGATAGCTTGGTATTCAATGGACTCAAGCAATCAAATGCTTTTGGCTAATTTCCTTTGAATTTGTTTTGGGAAGGATGACCGAAGTGCGAAATTTGCAGTCTGAAAACATTCATTAATTACGTTCTGTTGGAAAACCTGTGACGAGAATGTTTCATCAGAAAACATTGATGAATTTTTTATTTAATTAACGTTCGAAGGTAAAAACTCAAACTTCTGATGACGCTCTGCTACGGTTGCAACGTCAGGAATCAGACTCCTCTGCTCCTCATTCACAACACATCCCTAAATTTACATTCTAATTTTAAGAATAACTTTTAAGATGCGGCTAAAATGATAAAATTTTAAGTGAAAATAAACATTTCATTCTATAAAAAGGTGCTCAGTTTTTTGATGTTATAAGTTAGATTTTTATATTTCTCGTTTAAAATAATTTTTGTTTCAGCATTGCTTGTACTTTTAAATTGAAGTGTTGAAGGTACAACAAGAGGCCATTGATGGAGTATTTTTCAGTTTAATTTCACGCCCATCATCTTCTCCGTTCGATGGAAGCCATCAAATATGTCCATCGCTGAATTGGAGACCATTCGTAAACATTGTTTGTAAAAATCTCTCAGCGCTCAAATCTAAGCGGTCGGAGCGATTACACCAATATAGCTAATCAATTAACACAAACGCACTTTAAAATTCTCTGACCCCAGACTTTAAATGTTGCCCTTAATTTAAATTTGTTACCGAAATTCATTTCACTGCAGGCATTATTTTATTCCCTCGTTACATTGCCATTGTTGCCATTGTTGCCATTGTTGCTATTGTTGCAATCTCTGTTGTATGCATCGGTGTTTGTAAACATGAGTGTGATACAGTATATGTATCAGTATCTTATTGCGTCAAATGTTAGGAAGAAATGGGGCCGTTCAGAAAGTGTTCATAAAAATATTGTGCTTGCAAATGTTCTCATTAATGATGCAATCAAATGGATGGCTTGGGAGGGGTGAGATGTTTCGGTTGTTTTTAGGAAATAAATTTCTGCTTGTGCTAGATTTCACGGCCTGCGAAGGTAGTGTTTTAAAATATTTATTTTTCCAATTCATTAAAACAGCTCACTCAATTCTTGATCGATTTAAACAAGCCACCGCAGAAAAGGTTTTAATCCGTCAAGAGTTTGTGGACTTCGAACTCCTAATACACGTGATAAACTAGCAACTTATTCCATCAATCATTCTCCGTGCATTACCGGTGGATAACATTGCTCTTTGAAAATTGGGCACAAGAGTTGCTATTTTTTTAGTAATGTCATTTTGTTTGTTATTATTATTATTATTATTATTATTATCAACTTTTAATCGTGAATTGTTTCTGGGGAAAGATGAAATCTGTACATTACTCAATCCTGATTTATTCCTTTGAGTACTTTTTGAATTTAAAACAAACCGCATCTGCTAACAGAGTTCATTTTAATTTGTAAACTCAAGATTTTATGTTCAAGTTAGACATTTTTGAGAGTATCTTATAACATACATTAATACAAAAAAAACCTTACTTGAGAAATTGTTTTGCATTTAGGTAGAATCGCATCTCGATTCTGATTGATGGTTTGATTAAGAGATCAACCCATGACTGAAAGACAATGTAAATGAGAGAAATTGGCGGACCAATTCATTCAATGGGGTTGGGAAAGTTCAGCCTACAAGTAAATTAATGAAATATTGGATTTAAGTTTAGATACAAACATAACATATTTTAGGTACTTAAAAATGTCGTTACGAGGGTCAAAAAATACATTTCATCGTTGGTAAATCATTTCGAAAGCAAACCATCTTGCGTTGGAAAGATAAAAATTGAGGCATCATCTGATTAATTATTACTTAACTATTTTCTTAAATAAAAAGGAAATGCTTCTAACATTCGTTTGGTTAACTGATTTATTTACTTTCAGTAATTTAGAGTGAAATCGAAATTTTAATTGGATTCAACGCTTTCCGGATTTGACATCCATCAATGGATTTCAATAAAATTCTTTCTTCGCCCGCACCAACTTCCTGTAAGGAATGATGTGAACATTTAAATTCAACTAGAAATCACCGCATTCACGTTGGTGTGGAGTCCCATTGACGTGGCAAGGAAAACCGGAGAACGTAAACAGCCTCGTGGCAACGAAGTATTGAGTAACAAAGACGTCGCTCAATAGAAAGAAGAATAGTGGAAAGTAAAATCGCGGGCAGGCTTTTATTGAAACCTCGCCAGTTTTATTGCCGGAACCCGTTTTCCCGACTTCCACTGAACTCCTCGCTCGACCATTTGAAGCATTAAACGACATTTTTTACTGCACCTCCGCTTTCTTCTACAAATTCCAAGTGTACAACTCCGAAATGGTTCATCGAAATTATATGGTGAATAGGGACTCAATCGAACAAATCTTTTTAAAAATGAATTCCATGGGTCTCCATCGGTTATCCATGGGTCTCCACCAGTTATCCTTGGGTCTCCATTGGTTAGTGCTTAAATAGCAACGACAGCAGAGCACGAGTCTCAAAAAAGCTGAAAATTGGAGGCCCAAAGCTTTTCTATTGAAATAAAAACTTCAACATCGTTTCTGTCCCTGTAGAGCGATAAATTATTGAAGTTCAAAAGGTCACGGGCGATGACCTCGACACTCTGGGAAAACATTTGGGATGAATCTCGGTGTATGAAATCGATATGAAGGCTTGCGAACGTACTTAGAATGTACATTTTATCGTTTCATTCTTTTAAATTTTTTTATTAGTTTTATTATACTTCGCCTTAATTGGAGTTTTAAGGCACGTAATAGAAGAGATATTTAAGTATATTAATAATTAAAAAAATTTAATTCGGATATTGATAATTAAGGAATAATTTGCTAATCCAATTTCTCCCTTTAAAATATGTTCCATTATTATATGTCACTTTTTCATTTCAACCACTGTCTCTTGTATCTGGAGGAGACCCGTCGATCATCGAATTCATAACGAAGAAATTCAATCGCGAGTGATTGAAATTTTTATATGAGCCCATTCATTGGAAAACATGAGAGAATAGGATCAGAAGGTGATGATGATGATTAGAAATTGAATCAATCGAAATATCGATCTATTTTCTGTTCATACACGCTTGTTTGTACTGTAACTAAAGTCGGTGATGATGCTGTTGACTGAAACTTTACAAACATAAATTAAGCAGATGTTGGTCGGTATTCAATTTAAAGTAGCCAACATTACCAACATTTGTATGCCAGCATTTACATGTTTGAAACTAAAAAGGTCTCCCATGTCAAGGAATCACATTAATAAACTAACCATTATATTTTTTAATTCTTTCAAAATTTTCAGGTTTTATCCTAAACTTATTATCGATCACTACGTAATTTCACTTGGCAAATCAAATGCTCGACTTGCAAGGGCCTCTGTCTCAGACCAATCATGAATATATGATGTTGACTGAGTTCGAACATTAAAACAGTTCTAAATTGATTACAACGATTAATCTTTTTTAAATGCCAAAAATGTTTGCAAAGTTTTGACTTGAAAGGACGACGGTCTCCTCGCGAAGACAGCCTTTATTATGTAGTCCGACCTTTAGAACCGAAATTGATCTATTTATGAATTAATATTGAAATGTAACATCCTAGTTACACCAGCAAAATAAAAATGAATCTGAAAAATGACGTTAAACGAGAAAATCGAAACACAGCATCATTGCATTTAAAATTTATTAATCCATTTAGTAATTTAGTATCCCTTCCGCTATCGGCCTTAGTCTCCTCATATCTACCTCCTACCAACTCTTGTCTTGCCTCTTCTGGTCATGATTTCTGGAAACTCACCTATTCAATATGAACTTAAAAATCCAGAGGATAGAGGCGCCCCTGATGGTATGCCTACACAAAGAAATTATTGTTATTATCTTCGCATCAGAAATGGTACGGATTCATTTTGAGGTTATAAATGCTAAACGTGTCGTTTAAAACATTTGAAGATGAGTAAATCTAATGAAACAAAATTTTCCATTTTTTAAAACTCTGGTTGTTGATATACTCAATATGCATTTTTGATCAAATTCATTTTGCAATTCAATTCAGGGAGCCGTTATTTCAATGAAATGACCCTCCATGTTTGGCAGAATCGATAATCTGTACATTATCGAATGGTATGTAGTCCATACAAACATCAGAGCTCGCTAATATCTTATACCGACATTATTACACTGACGCCCTCACCGATGGTGTCAATCGTGACACCTTAAATTTGGCTCACCAGCATCGCATCACTCGAGAGGCTCAATGTGCACCCAGTGAAAGTTTTCCTTAAGTTCTGAGAAAACCCGTTGATGTTGGAGTGTAACGGTGATTGGTCCAATCATGCATTCCTCCTGCATACTCAGAACATAGAGACGACTGGACTAATTAAGCATTCCGCTTGCATGCTGACTCACAGTTTTGCGTGTCCTCTCACAGTAAAATGGCAGACAGCACAGCCAAGGATTATTGCTCCATTTCAAAACTATTGTTGTTAATAATAAAAATGTAATCACCGCTAAATAACAATAATGAATTTTCAGGTATCAAAACGCGAAAAAAAGAAAGTCGATAAATCGACTTGGTGGTGGGTCTTTTTCTTCTTCCAAAGAATCAATCAATCAATGGAAATTGTTCTAACGTTTCCTCAGTCCATCCATTCAAAATTATGAGTTGATCGATCGCCAGGTGGCACTGACACGAATTGACTCCTTGCGGGGCCCATTTGTTTGCACAAGAATTTTATTTTTATAAACCACGCCTCAAGCCTTTTAAATTGTGGGGATGACTTTCAGGTTATCTAAAATATATATAATTCCATATAAATCACTAATCTATCATAGAATTTGCGTCTTGTAAAACTTTTAAAAGTATCAACTTGTAAATAAGAGTCGAGACTGAAGCAAACGTAGTGCAGGAATTCACATCAGTGAGTTGGCCTAATTTATTGCAGTGATAATACATTATTCAATAAAATCAAAGCAACTTATAGTAACGTAAGCTAACAACAAAAAGCAAAAACTGATGTCCGATGATGTTAGCTTAAGTTACTATATGGACACGAGTGAATCAATTTTTATTCGACACAAAACGATTTTCCAATAACTCTCACAACACATTGCACATGGAAGCAGATCAATAACTCCTATCCTGTCCCACGTCAAAAGTTGTCATCGACGTCATCATCGGCTTCGGCCATTCCGCCATCGCTACCATCAACTGATAAAAAATTATCATCATGACAAAACCTATCAATCCCTATATTGATATATTGCTATATTGACATCAATGACAGAGGAGACTATATCATCCATCGAAAACTATTCTTTCAATTTGTTTTCCAAATTGACGAAATGCGTGACTGATTCAACAGCACGACTTCGTAATAAACTCACGATTAAAACTCATTTATTATTTAACGAAGACTGTTCGACATTCGGACGAAATACCTTCGTTACACATCGAAAAACATTGAATCCTAAATCGCGAAAATCCACGCCAATTTGAAAATTCAAACCAGCCAATCATTGACACGGGGGACTCGTCAAGGTTTCTAAGAAATAAAAAGGGTATCGAGAAGTAAAAAGATCCACTGAATTTTAAATAATGAAAACAAACAAATTTAAGCATTTTTAAACTAAAAAATTATAGGATGGCATTGTTGTGGTTAATGGCGTTGCTTCTTCAATCATTTTGATAAGATCTTGTTTCACTTCACAGCTATCAGACTTTTAATAAGGGAATATCTCTAGAATAATTATTTTTATATAATATTATATTATTTCATGAAAATTATTTAGCCAAATAGTAAGCTGACAACCCCTGGGAATTAATTCCAAAGAAATATGTAGAAAATCACGTAAGCCGGTGCTTTGGCATCATCGACATCTCAGGGAGTCAGAAGGAATTCTTATGAGAGCAATTAAACCACAAAAACAAATGCAGCACCCTGCGACCATTTTTTACTCAAAGTTCAAGAAAGGGCAGAAAAGTTGAGAAGTCAACGAAGCAATAAATTTTCATTTACTGGAATTGTATGGAAGGATCGAAGAAGTGGAGGATAAGCGTAAGGACAGTAGGATGAGAGCATGCACCATTGGAGTCATGAAGATTAAGCTACCCACTTTAGAATAGGCGTTAAAAATTGATGAACTGGGATTTGCTTGAATCGGCGTCAGGCACATAAAGAAATTCCATCCAAGCTGAATGATGTGAAATACAGTCGTCTTCATTCGCTAAAAGCAAGATGTAAACAGGTCACAAGAGGAGAGGTTCAACGTTCTCCTGGTTGTGGCAATGAAAAGTTCACCTGACGTGTATGATCCAAGTCTTGCTTTTTAAATTCTCATTTGCTCTGAGACGAGCATGTTAGGAGAAATAATTGGAGTGATGTTTTAATAGGAATGCATTCCAGGCTCTTGGTCGACATTCAAGATTTTATGTTTGCTATCGCGAATGTCGCATTTTAGAATTTGTTTTGCTAATATCCTGAAATTGCAGTGACAATGAAGATGAAGATGACAATTAGGCTAATGCAAAAGAGATTAGTCAACTTCTTTCATGTCTTTCATGGAAATTTGCGGTTGAATGGTCTTGTTCGGCAAAGCAGGAATCATTTGATGTCTTCTGATCGCATCTCTGTCGTTTCATTCCTAGCATGGTGAGCATTGCAACACACAACAACAACTACATAGCACGGATTAGTTTGTACTTTCATAGAGGCATTGTCATCAGCAAGTTGAAAGATATTAAATAATTTTATGTGATAAGAGAATTCACATTTGAATATAATCGTCAAAAAATTAAAACTTCTGTTTAGCGAATTAATAATAAATGAAAGTATCACATGCAGTGTCATCAGCTTCCTTAAGACCGACACCGAATGTTTTATGTTTGTTATTCTATGACAAATAAAAGTATATTTATTCAATGTACATTTAAAAGCAGAACATATTCGCAAATTAATCAAGTATGGCAGCAAGAATGAAATACTTCGTAATTAAAACTGGTGTGACGACGTTGAGAACATAGTTTAGCAGGACATGTCAGCTTTATTTAAATGCTTACTGAATTAAATTGGAACACAATTTCGAGAAAAAAAACAATGATTCGTAAATAAGCAAAGTTATCCATTTTGGGGATGAGTGCAAAATAAGTAGTTTTTCAAATATTTTCGTTTAAAGTATTTAAATTATTAACGTATGTTATTATATATTATATATGTTATTAGTTTCTTAATATATGTTATTATATATTATTATAAGTGTTTTTAACGGACCTCTAAAGCATCCTGCTGCGAAAATATTTCAGAAAATTTTAATAATTCTTTTCCTTGTAAAGCAAGTAAATTGTTATAATAATTCTAAGAATTGTTTTGCATTAAATATTTAATTGAAATATTGTAATAATATTAACAACAAAATAAGCTTAAGTTTTAATTTATTTGTTTGAAAAATCTCATAAAGTTGTCGTAGAGTAAAATGAATCATTTATTGTTGAGTAAAATACCAATGAATAATATCAGAGAATTTCATGGTTTCATTACATTCAGTACGAATTTCTTAATAATTTGAATGTTTCTTATTCATAATATATTTTATATACATTTATATAAATAAATTAAATGTGGAAAGAGTCGTTATTATTAAAAACAGGCAAACAAAAAGGAACGGCTGCTGAATTATAAACCACTCACCCCTTTTGTGGTCCATCTCAAAGGTCATGGAGGAGGCCAAGTAAGCAATAATGGGGATGACATTGACCACATTATTCACCATTAACATGGCTCCTTCTAATTTCACAAACTCAACCTTGTAATAAACTAATTTCGAATGTTTGATATTTCTTATTTCAAATATTATTTCTTAACTTAAACAGAGAAAAACATGCCGAAAAGAGAGAAAAAGTTTTTCGTATGCGAGTACTTGTTTCCGTTCAATTTCCTTGTGGAGTTCGGAAGCATTTTTAATCAAAATTCAACATTGAATATTTCATGATTTCATTTCTCACAGATATTAAGTCCAAATGAATATGCTCTTCAATAATTTAACGCGTTTAACACTATCAACAGATAACCGCCAAAAGATCAGACGACTTGTTAATAGACACCGTTAATAGTTACATGTCATTTTTAAGCTCAAGTTAAAACATGAGAGAGTGGTGCAAATAAAGCTGCACGGATCTGACTGGAAAGTAGGGACTTGCTGAAATAAAGGAGACAGCCTGGAATACTCGCATGCGTGGAATGCATGGAAGCATTATTTCTCTCGCATTTGAAATTAACTGACCCTCTGTTTATTGGTTTGAAATCCCATTTAAATTAATTTCTCATGAAATCACGTCGTTTCTTACCGACGTATTAAGGGTTCTTTTCGCTTATTAAATATTTTAATTAAATATTTCCAGCGGGAATCAAAACAGAATATTTTAGTTAATAAAAAATAGCTTTCAAATAATCATAATAGTTCATGTATTATATATATATGACGATAAGGAATAATTCTATTTCGAGTAATTAATTCATGTTTTATACTGTATATATATATATATATATATATATATATATATATATATATATATATATATATGTATATACATACATTTATGACAATCTTCCATGCTTAATTAAAGTGAATTCAAAAAGTTCGTCATTATGGATGGAAGGAGGACAATAAACTTGAGATGCAAGGATTAACGGAGGCAAGATAGGAACATAAATCACCCGCCAACATGACATGTCTCGATTGTGAATGTGTCACCAAATGTGCTAACCATGTTCGTTAAACAGCATGTTAACCGTGCCATTAAAAGACATGATTATTCGTTCCAATTCATCTTTAAAATAACAGACATATTTCATACTTAAATAAATATGTAAAAGTTTCTCGATTAGCAAAGAATAAACAGTATTTTATATTTTTCTGAATGCATTCGTGAAATAAAAAATGCATTCATTTATTACCTTCGGGGAAATGTAATTGCTTGTAAAAGCAAGATTTGTTTGGACCCGAAAATAAAAAAAAAAGATCCATGTAAATAGAAAGATTTTTTGCAAAATATTGGTATCCACGTAAAATGTAGGAATCCATGTAAAACATGAGAAACTTTTGTTCCGTTCGAAGCTTTTCTGATGTAAACAGTTCGATATGGAAGGACTGCGGTCATTAAAAAAAGCTTTAGTTTCGCTCTGCATGTCTTCAGTGAAGCATGTATTCCATACAATGGCCACCCGTCCAATACTTTTCCCATTGTTTATGTGCTTTATTATTTCCCTGTGATACCGTTTAATGTACGACACGCTTTTGTGCTCGTTCGGCAGACGTTAATGAAATTAGCGCCAATAACAGCAATTTCAATCATTTATTGTTTCGCCTTCACTTTAGTACCGGGTTTAAAGGGAATTGCTTTTTTAAACTTTCTATTAACTTTTCATTATTATTTACGATTCGAGGAGATGGACATTCAATTTAATAATATTACTAAAAATAAAGATAACAATTTTATTAATATCGCATTCATTTCGTTTTGTTATGAAATAATTGATATTTTATTTAATAATAAATAGATAATTGCGTGGATTGTGGATCTTCTGCCTAATAAAAGTATTGTGATTTGATGTGCCAGTTGTTATTGAAAGACGCATTAATATTGACAATTTGAATAATTCAATAAAATCATTAGCTATTATTTTTACGTAGCATTCTCAGTTCTTGCAAAGTACTGAATTATTACTGAATTATTACTGAATTATTACTGAATTATTATTGAATTATTATTAACCATCGAACAAATGTTCCCTCTAAGCTGCGCCATATACTTTTACACCCCGGCGCATACTTTTCTGAACTGGTGCTGTTCAAATTACAAATGTTCAAATTATTTTATTTTTATAAAATCAAATTACGAATTAATTGTCAAAATTAAAAAAAAAACAGGTTTTCCTAAATTTTGTGAGTTGTGGCAAAACGAAGAAGTCATGCCCTGAAGAAGCAAAATTATTAATTGATAATGTCTTTCCAGCTGTCAAACCGAATTCATCCGTGCTCCCAGTTCAGGTATCCATATTGGTAAATATGTTAAACTTTCTGAGAGTTGGAGAAGCAAACATTATGCATCTGAGTTTATCGAATAAATTCAGCTATTAAATCAGAGCTATTCAAAGAAATAAGTGATTCATCTTTTCATGCACTTATTGTTGATGAAACTACAGACATATCAGTGTCTCAGATGATTCATGAAATTTAGAAAATCTAATGAAGCTTCCTATAAAACTGTTTTGTTGGCATAATTAAATTAGTCGAATGTGACAGTCCTGCCACAGTTTCAGCAATAAAATTGCATCAAGTAAAAGTTTTGAATTTTAACCTTTGCTTGTGAGTCGTCGGAGACTATAACAAAGTTAATGGCTAAATGTCAAACCACATCTCATATCTTATGATGAAATAATCATTCTAATAATTACATTAAAAATTACATTTACTTTTAATAACATTTGCATTACTTCCATCCTTACTCCTGTGATTAAACATCCTTCCTTCTTCAAAATAGCCTTCCTTCCATAAAACAGCCGAAAACAAAATGTTGTTCACTGGACAGGAATGAATGAGTGAAGGAATTAAAGAGGATGACGAGTAATTATAAGGAAATGGAGGAAGTCATTGTTGTCTGAAACGAGCAGGGAATGTCAAATATTGTTCTGACATAAATCTTATCTAACGAGCTGCCTTCAAAAAGGTTCAGCCTCAATGAACCAATGGATGAACAAACAAATGGCAAAATAAATGGATCAACCAGTTAACAAACGAATGGATGGATGGATGGATGGTGGAAGGGATAAGTGAATGAACGGAGTAAGAGATAAATGAATAGATGGACGGATTCAGTTTAGTAGGCTGTAAAGGGTAGTTGCTGGATAAAGTGGTGTTTCTAAAAACAATCAGACATCCCAAGAACGTCGTTTGGGTTGAGGTGTCATTTCCTGCAGAACTATGAGGAACCAATAACCTTTTCTTTACTTTGCGATGCTTATCACTCAATGAACGTATTTGTGTTCTATGGAATGAAATTATCCAGTATACAAGTTCATGAATATTATTATATATGTTATCGTATATTTTATAATTATTTTATTATTCATAATTATATTTTATGAAGTTATCGGAAATCTTTGGTTGATCATTTCAGAATTTTTTTTTATTGACCTTAATTGGAAATTATTCAAAAGTTTATATCTTAAGCTTAACAAAATACAATTGAATCATGTTTTTAAAGTTAAGTATGGGTTATGTTTATTAAATGAGCCCAGTTATTAAACTTGTTACGTTTTTATAAACAATATTTAATGTCATTTTTCCTCCAAATATCACCATAGAGCCAGTTCTGAAGTATTTCTTAAGATGTGTTGCATCACTAATTAAGTTGGTCATTAACATCCCAAACAACAGCGTTTTCAGTGGTCATTTCGATGAAGAAGAAGAATTCTCTTTTGTATCCACTCTCCGAAAGTGACACCTCGCATACTTTATGATGGCGTCCTATGTAAGACTCCAGTTTTAGGACGTGAATATTTAATTTAATTATTTGCAAAAAACAAGCGCATGAAATTATTTTTCACGGCTTGTTATTATTTCGCGGTTCATTTATTTATTGATTTCAATAAATAATTTTTTGGATTTCTAACCTGAAAAGTTAGAAATCGAAATGATTACTTGAAACGACACCCAAGTGTTGCATATTTTCCAAATCAGAAATTTTCCTGCTTCATTAAATTCCAATTTTATAGAAAAATCTTTCATCCAAGTCGAGCTCAGAATTCAAAAGCCAAACAAGAGAACGTATGCGCTATCATTTCAAAATAATCGTGTTTTATGATTTGACGATGCTGACCATCGCTTGTTTCCTTGAACTGATGTTTGAATATTTCAATGCTGAGGAGGTAAAACCATGAGATGTTATTACTAGTTACTATGGTTAGTATGGTTTTAATTGCTAAATTTTTTAGTTTGCCAATATTTAGTGTTGAAACAAAAATTGTTGACTTGCCAAGAAACAAATTTAAACTACAACATAAAATCAAACAGTAATCATGTTCTAACGTAAGAAAAAGACATTTTATAAAATAACTAAAACAATGCATCGTTTTAAAATGAATATGTATTAAACAGAACTGCAGAAAAAAAATGATTTTTTGACGAAAACTTTATTAATTCCTCAATGTGTTTCTCTGTGAAATGACTCAGATTCCCGATGACGGTGAAGTCCTCCTCATCTGTCATCGACGGAGACATTTGAGTGGGAATTTGTTAGCAGATGTTAATCAGTCATCCGATGCATCCATGCTGTTTCTCATGACGGACTGAAAGCACACAAAATTTTCATTTTAGAGTATTTTCTGCTGGTATTTTACACAAATTTATACTTTCATCTAAGACTTCACTAGGATTGCTTGTTATTCGAAAATAACTTTTTAGCTGGCATTTAGAAGCTTCCGATTTTGAAAGAGCAAAATTTCATTTCAAATGCCGAAGGACTAAAAACCCTTAAAATATTAATTTTACAATGACATTTTTTATTCTTTACCAAGATTGGAGTCTAAAAAACCCAGAACGTGCAGAGAACAAAGCATGAGAATTCATCCAGGCACTATCAAGATGTGGAGGATGTTGGCTGGATTTATGCCTCTTGTCAAAATAGCGGTTTCATCTGTGGCTCTCATTTTCTGCGATTAGACGTCCATCCGATGACGTGTGGGAGGCGTTAGGAAACCATTGATGTGTGAACGTAGATAGTCCCAGTCGATGATATTTGACACAAGGTCAGATCTCTTCTCATTCGCTATTATCGTCCTCTTGTTTGAATAGCCTTCGTTATCAAGAAATTCCGGTAAGCAAGCCATACCAGATTGCCGAAGTTTATTTTGGACCCAACTTTCTTGACATTAGAGAAATCCTTCTCTTAAATTGCTGCCCTTTTCTTGGGGGCGCAACTGAATTGCCGGTCCTCAAAATTATTATCCTGTACTCGTCTCAACAATGATGTCTCGCAAGCTTTATGTTCGGTGTTCACTCTCAATCATGTCTCTCTTGATGTTATTTTTTATGCTTCTGACGTTTCAAGTTAGATATTTGGATACGTGATTTATCTCCAGTTCTGTTTCCGACTGTACTTCAGAGAAGACCTTGCAAGACCTGTCGGTTGTTTCAGCACTGAGGTTAGGTAACTAAACTTCTTTAAGAAATGTTTTATTTCAAATGGTTTTAGTGCGCCTGACAAATAAGGAAAATCGATGAAGCTCTTGTTGAGTCGACGTTGCACATATCAGCTGAGTTGAACCATAACAGCGGCTCCAAAATAATCGTTGACGATATCATTGATGTTGCCACTAGCAGCGATGACAACAATCGAAGCTCCAAGAACAGAATCACTTTTCCGTGACCCGATGGCATCATCACAGGAGTGACGCCATCTGACGTTTTGCCTTGGAGAATTGAAAGACATCACGGCCACTTTATGGCAACAATCATACGTGCTTCTGTCCTTTCCAGGTACTCCATCGTGGGAGCTGGTCTGTTGCTCAGGCGGGCATTTTTATTAAGCATTATTGCATCCAATAAAGTCTTTAAACCCCACATAAAGAGACACAACTCCAATTTGGCAGTTTTCGCTCCAATGTCAAAGCACTTCTGAATGTAAATTTGTTTATATGAATTTGTGAAAGTTCACGTGGGCTTTATTTGAAAGAACGCATGCGACCTCGGAGTGGAATGTTAAATCGCTATGTTGTTTAAAAGAAGCAAAAAGTATACAACGCAAATTTTCATAAAATGTTGCTTAGTTAAGTTTTCTTAAGATAACGTATCAACGTAATTTTTAGTAAACCGATATAATTTCATGTAACATCAATTGTGATGAAATATAAAAACCTGTGATGTTTTGATGGTTATTGATGGAT
Source organism: Hirudo medicinalis (assembly GCA_011800805.1). Lineage (NCBI taxonomy): Eukaryota > Metazoa > Annelida > Clitellata > Hirudinida > Hirudinidae > Hirudo > Hirudo medicinalis. The sequence continues at coordinate 234,547 of MPNW01000279.1, forward strand.
GCTGTAATGGATTGTATTCATTAATTTTTTAGTAATAATAATTAGATACATATTTATTTCCCAAAAATCGAATAATTAATTATATAAAATGAGAGTGGTACTCATTTGCTAACGATTACAACAAATAATGGTCATACTGCTGGAAGAAACGCTTGCTTTGGACGTCTTTTGATGAGGAAAATGCCAGATTAGCTTTTAAGGCTTCATTATAATTAATTAAAATTAAAAGTTGACGGAATAATTAGTCACAACAATTATTGAGATGTGATAAATGTAAAACAATAGTTAAGTGATTTACTGGAAACAACTGCTGAGGAAATGAACTTAGATAAAGCTGGGATAAATTAAACTGTCCCATGGGATGGCGCGGAATTAATAAATGACGTCATCTGTTTTCTCCGCCATCTTCACGATCAGTGTAAGAGGGAAAATAAAGTAGATAGTTCAACCAAGTGATTCACTATTTTAAGGATGTTCACAAGTCGCCCTACAACTTAGGTTTGGTAAAATACTGAATTACTCAAACAAAACTCCATTTTTACTGCTACTGCTGTTCCATTGATTTATTTATTCCTATCACGTCCGTTCACAGCAGCTCAAACACTTATAAATTCAAGGCGTCCAAATTCAAAACATTTAACGCATTTAATAAAGTCACATTTCAATAATTAAAAATATTAATCAGTCTTTCAGTCTTCTTTAAGAAGGCATCAGAAGACTTTCATTATTGAAGAAATCTTATAAATTACATTCGATGCATGATCTGGATTAAACTTTGACTTTTGATTTTTTCCACTTGGAAATTATGTGCGCCATTTGCATTGTGATTTTGAGTTTTCGATTTTGGGATAATAACAACGGATGTACTAAAGATGTACTACGTCTGATCTATATTTATATAAACAGGTTGTTAGTAATTGATTTTAGTAGAGGACAATCCTGACCTAATCTCAATCCAAATTCTAACTCTAACCCCTAACCTTAATAATTAATAAAGTTGTTGAGGAAGATAATGCATTACATCAGAAAATGGAAGATCTGATAAAAATTGGCAATTTAGCGTCATCTGTGACAGATGACAGAAAATTAACGTTCACTTCTTAACTAGATTGCATCGTTCGAGTTCGTGTTGCGAGTCCAACTTGTGGTGATCACCCCAATACAAGAATTCGAAGAATACAATTGTTGAAGATCTTAGATGCATAGGGGATGGAAGGTTTGATCTACAAATGGCATGAAGAATGATTACATCGGTGTCGAAGTCAACAAAGTCATGCAAAGCGGTTTAATCCACGATAATCCAATATGGGAATCATAATTTGGCGTCCCTGATGCTGACGCTTATGGTGCTATTCAAACAATCACATTCTAATGGTATTAGATGGGTTAGTACATTCAGTTTGTCAGCTGGCATCGTTAGGCCGAAGATAAGTTTTTAAACTTTCGAGAGTCGTAAAACTTTTCATCGCCAGCTGTTGTGGATGGTAGAACAGAAGAAATGAATAGAGTCATTCTAACATTTGAATATAAATCATTGTCTGCTCAATGTATAGTATATCAACATATAATCTATAAAATTTGAGATTGCTCGCCCTACATCTTTAACTTCATGCAATTTTACCCACCATTACCTATTTAATAATAACGGTTTTTGAGAAGTTACAAGACTACAACAATGGATCAACAACGACAATTATAGTAGCTTTACCACAGCCACTTAATAATTTAAGCCACTAATATTTTCGTCCAAAGTAATATAATAAATAAATAATAACACTAATTTTACTAAAGTTTAAAAATGACCTAGACGTGAAGGCAAATCACTAAGGCAGTTTAAAGTAGGATTTTAATAAAATGTCCTTTATTACAGACTTTTTCAAGTCAAAATTCTTCCTAATTAAGCTGACGACGTTGTCAGTCTCAAAATGTTCCCATATTCCTTCGCCATAGTCAATAAGAATAAAGCATCTCATAGTTCAATACCCAAAGTCAGAGGCATTAGACGTCTAATAAGAAAAAAAGTCCTCCAATAAGAAAATAGCGACGTAGATTTGAAAAAGTAGTAGATTTGAGATTTGCAAAATTCCCATAAGAAAATCTAGTTCATGCCTCAAGCGTCACGCTAGCTCTATTAATCTGAGGGGACATATAATCGTTTGCTGTGTGGCATATGGCAAAAAACAAATCTAATATCTGATGGAGGTGATCATAGGCTTTACAAACGACTATGGTTTGGTTTGACTTTTATCCATTCTAATAAAATCCTCTACAAACCAACTCCTAATAACAAATTGTGTTGAGAAAACTTAGTCGCATTATATGTTTGTCAAAATAAGAATGCTTGTTTTTGCAAGTCATTAACCTAAATGTTACAGTTATTAAATAATCAACTCGTAGTTATTTGTAAATAATTCGGAGTACAAAACCAAAATTTTTAAATTTTTAATTAAATATTTTTAATATTTTGAAGAAGTTGCCTTCACTAAACACTTTCTGTTATTTTTAACTTTTCTGTCATCTAGTCCAAACGACACTTATGTTATGCTATCAATGCTTAACATCGATAACAGACAATATAAAAAGGACCATGTTTAATTAAAAAAATATTTTAAAATAAACATATTAAATTGAATTTCCCCAATTCTTTAGAATTAAAACTGAATGAACGAGTAGCGTGGCTCAACCAGCACCTTGAAACGGACCTAGGCTTTCAATTCGTTGGCTTGGCTCGGCCTTCTAAGAGCCTCGGTTGCTGCAGAATTTCTGGAGTTCACTCGCGTTTTGGTCCATATTCGATTTCTCAAAAAGGTTAAGATCATTTATAGCAGCTTTTAGATATTGTTTCGGTAACATTATCGTTCCGTTTTCAAATATTTACCTCGTTATTGTTTAGTGATACGTTTTGTTTTTGTGGATTGCGACCTACGGATACTCGATATATTTTAAATAAAGTATTAAAGATGAATGTTTAGCCAAGTGTTAATCATTTGGATGATATTCGTTCGTCATCAGAGTATTTTCTATTTGGTTTTTTTTTGTTTAAGAGCGTGAACCACTAGAACTCCTTGTTCTGCGTTATAACAATACATGCCTAGACGAAATCACTTCAACTAACTTTATTGACTCTTTATTCATAAGATTTTGGCCTTTGAAACTTGGTAATGCAAGCTCTAAACAAACTAAAATTAAATGTTAAATTTATTCGAGATTAACTTTATGTCTATATGGCAGAAAGACTTTTGTCACCCCTGCAAATTTATTTATAAAATTATAATTATTTGAATATCTCTAAAAGTATTGCCATGATTTTAAAGGTAAACGAATAATTGGAGTTAATCAATTGGAATCACATATTGAAATATAAAAATTTCCATGTTTGCAGTTGTGTCTTAATTTACCAACTGTTCAATGATGGCAGAGACAACAGACATGAATGATCAAGACAATATTCATGGTCAGTTAAAGTCCATGCATTTCCTCGATGAAATATTTATGACATATTTTATCTTAAGAATGATTTACAAATGGCAGCATTAACAAATTTAATTTAATTTTTAGGCAAGCATCTCCATCTCGATATTTCTTCATGGAGCACCAATGTTGGAGATTCCAAGTTTGGTAAGAAATAGCGATTTATTGATACTGGTATTCGCATTTAGTTGCATTCATATGTTTGATGAATAGAAAAATTGCCATTTTTTGTGGCCTAGATTTCTTTGTCCACAACCCTTGGAAGTAACACTACATAAATGTCTGGGGTCTCTGATGCTATGCAATCAGTTTTGCAACTTTGCATTTGCACACATAAGTGGGAACATTTATTTGTCTGATAACTTTTACTTGATCTACTTTTTCACTTTGATTTAGTCAAAAAATTGTCAGAAGATAAATAATTCTTAAAACCCTCCACGTTGCACCAGGTCTCTCCAATAGTGGGAAAGATGGAAATATTTGGAAGCAACCGGAAGTTTCCAATGTTTGGGGTGTGTTGCCAGTTACTGGAAGTACTTGGGGGAGAAATGAGGACTATTCCATGTTCCAAGGTCTTTCTGGGGATAAGACAGAAAATCTGAAAAGTTTTGGAAGTTCAGCTGGTTGGGATAATGCAGCAACTGATCAACTCAGTGGAAAATCCTTTGTAGCTCCTGGTTCTTCGGACGTTTGGAGAGGGTTCCAGGAGTATGACCCCTTCAAAAGGAGCTGGGGGGAAGTGGACTTTACTGCATCGTCTGCAAATGACAAGGCAGCCTGGAACACTTCTGCAATGGAATTGGATAAACAGGCAGAAAATCAACAGCAGAAATCAGCTGGACAGTTGGTTCAAAAGAGTGCTTCTATGTCAGAAATTAGTTTGATAGTACAGAGTGGAGGTGAAGTCCAACCATCCATGACTGCCTCAGAAACCTCTCCTACCAGTCTGCCTTTCAAATCAGTTTCATCTGGAAACTTCTTCACCGATCCGCTCACAAAACCGGAAAGCGAACGCAGCCAACCGGACGGAGCCGAAGTTTCACAGCAAAACAAGGAGGAGATTATTGCAAAGATGGTCAACAGCCACGATGGTTGGGGCAAGAAGCCCATAAGACAGGATACGCCCTGGCAGATGGACAACGCCGCTGCCGGTCAGGCTCAACAAGCACCAGCAGACGTCAACCCTGCCGCTGCGCCCGGAACTGCTATTGGTTAGTTTCAAATATTAATGTTAATGCGTGCTTCTTATCAGTATGGAGCGGAAGGCTTCCTATTAATTTTGTTGATAATGCATTATAAATGATAAACAACTTTCCTTGTCTGAATAAGCTTTTGAGATAAGAGTGAGTCTTTGGATTTCATGTCTCACTCATGAGTTCTTGCTTTTATTTAAATAAGTCCTCAGCAGCCTCCTACTTATCATTACGAAATTGTGTAAGTTTCTTTATATATATATATATATCTTTTGTTTAAGTTCTTATCTCTGAATTTTAAGTTTTTGCAGTGTTGAAAATTCTTGACAAAATATGATAATTTATTTTAAAATTTGATTTGATTAAATTCAATTGCTCCTTAGTGTTTCAAATTATGTTATCTCCTTTGATACATGACAAGTAACAAGCATATTCATCTAACAAGCAGTACAAACTGCTCCAGGTTCAGAAGTCCCCAAGGCAGACCTGGGTAGCATGTGGAATGTTCCGGATCCAATGAGTGCAGGAGGTTCAAGTTCCTGGAATACTTTTTTCAATACGCCATCTGCCACATTTTCTGGTTCTAACGCTGACTGGATTTCAGATAGTGACATTGGATTATGGAGCGGTCCACCCCCTCCTGGATGTGATATGTCCAATCCAAACCTCTGGTCTGGACCCCATAAAGATGGATCTATTGCGCAATCTTCTATGTGGTCCTCGAATCCCTCTTCGTCGGGTTGGCCGAACGATCTATCGAGCGACAGGAATCCGTGGAGCAATGATGCTAATCTCGGCCAATTTTGGGGCGGCCCCCCTAAGACCCCCGACGAGTTTTTGGGGCCAAAGGTTCTTATAACTTGGGATGTTGATGCATCTCGAGTAACATTACTCATGCTATGTTTCGCTTCCAGAAAAGTATTGTTCCTGGGCAACATAATTCTGTCATGTACGGAGGACAGAATATGAACCCATCGGAATGTGGGGGGATGCTGGCAATGTTCAGACTGAAACTGGTTATTGGAATCAACCCAACTCAATGATTGTTGGTATTTTATGCAAGAAATTTATTTTGAAAATAAAAATTAATTAATGAGCTTCTATAATACATTTTTTATTTTCCAACATAAAATTATTTTCCCCTACATTCTTATGATTTGCATTTGCTCATTTTAGAAAGATGACCTCAGACAAGCTCTCTCTGGATCAAATCTGGCTGCAGAAAAAATATTAAGTAAGCTTTTTGTGATATTAGACATTAAAAATTACTTTTAAGGATGTTCTACATTGATCGATTAAATGAACAAACTTTATCGACGTGTCCGCGATTACAGTTGTTTGCGGCACCAGAGCCATCGTGTCTGCACGCAATCTCTCTTAACACTTCTCCATCATTTGCATTCCAGGCATGATCAACTCAGGTGGACGCCTCATGAAGGAGTCTGTCGATCCACCTCGGGGTAGAATGCTGAGGGGCAAGAGTGTCATCGAGACTTCCGATTACAACCAACCATTCTCTGGTCTTCAGAGGGGAGCCGGAGGAAGCAACTTTTCCACATCTGCCTTCCAGCCCCCCCAGCAACTCTACAACCAACAACTCCAGCAACAACTTCTCCTTCAAAAGGCCGGTCTTCTTGGAACAGGCTTTCAGCACGGCAGATCTACATCTCACGTTCGTTTCAATGTTTGCTTGTATCAATTTGTGATAGGTAACTTTGTTCATAGCTTGATGCATTTGTCATTTTGTGTAATCAGTCTACAGAAGGTTAATAATTATGTGTTTTGTATGTATGTAAACTTGCTCAAATTATTTTATTTTGATTTGATATTTGTGTTTGACCTGAGCAAGCCACAAGTTATGAAAGAAAATGAAAACTTAGGAAATATTTCCTCCAGATTACTAAGATGGATGGTCTTCCTGGCTCGCTTGGATCGGGAATGGGACTCAACCAGCCGATGAACAGTGGACCAAAGAATCTGAATCTGATCCAAATGTGCCTCCATCTGCAGTCCATTCTGCAACCACTCCTTGTTGAAAGATCACAATTGCAGCAGAACAAAGTTATTCCACTCTCACAGAAGAAAAGCAGGTTACATTAATAATCACTGCCAGTTAGCAATTCTCAAAAAAAAACTTGCATCTTTTGTTTCAATCTAAATCTGATTTTGAGAAGTGTAATGAATATTCCTTTATGACATTAACTAAATCACATTTTGCTCTTCTCAGACTGGATGTCCTCAATCAAGATATTTCAAAAGTGAAGGCTTACATAGACGGTCTGCAATTGATGAGCGGCACCAACAACACGCAGGCCATTGGTTCGGGATTCAACCAATCAGACCTTAGTATTCTCGATGAAGCTCGACTGCGCCAGGCTCTCGGTCAGATGAAGATGGATCCTTACAACTCCAACTTCCCCCTCGGTTCCTTTCTCGGAAGTGGAAACAACAGCACTGCCAATGATCTGGCCAGTCTGCTTCAGAATGTTAACATTTCAGGGAATCCTAACCAGATGGGCAACTGGCTGCCAAACATGATGTCTAATATGCCAGGAAGTGACAGTAACACCTTTCTTCAAGGACAGTCCTGCCAGCATCAGGATTTATGGGGTTCTTATCTAGGAAAACCATCGGGATTTGGAGGCGTTCCTCCGCCTCCGCCCGGGCTCGGACCCACTGATAAGATGGGAGGCCCATCACTCATGGGTCAGCAAGGTTTCTTTGGCAGGAGTACCTCTTGGGCTCCTGGTGAGAAGTCTAAAGCAGGTTGGTTCACTTGCTACTGCTGATAATATTTCATGTTTTAGTTTTGTTTTTGAAGCTCACAGCAAAATTTGTATAATTCCAGGCAACAATACAGCTAGCATAACCAACTGGCTTTTGATAAAGAACACTTCAAGTGTTAGTTTAGTGAACTGTTTTTGAAACATCCTTTTCATTAGGTGTTTGTTTAGAGATTTGTAATATGAGCAACATGTATTGTTCAACATGCGTTATTAATATTATGTTTTTATTGAAATTCATATTTTGTGATAAATAAAACTGCATAAATTACGTTAATTTTGGAATTACTGGACGCAGATTGAGCCCCAACTTCTTCACTCCATATGTGGACAGTGTGGAACCCTGCAACAGTTGCTCAGCAACAAGTTGACAGGTCATTCTCTGGCTTGCTTCAAGGATGATTCCCTTTCTGTTCAGGCCAAGTTGCAGCAAATTGGAAATCTGGCATCGGATTGCTTGTCCAGCCATGATGTGTTCAACCTCTTGGACACCAAAGGATGCGGAGGAGTGGCTGCCGCTTGGGTGAACGTCAGTTCAACCGCTGCGGCAACCTCCACTTCGACCGTGGTGGCTCCCATCGCTTCCAACACCAACGGAGCAGCAGGAGGTGTGACAGGTTCTGAGTGAGGACTCGATACGGTTCCTCTTTCTTGCATCTTATCGCTTTTGGTAATCAGAAGATGTCTACTTTCATCACTTCTCAATGAATGGTGAACATTTCTGTTGCAATCTTTTCAAACAAGATTTTTTTCTGTCGAGAACATTTTAATTTGAATTGAAGTCCGATTGCAAAAACTCATGCATAAAGAATTTCTAGTTGGACCTTTGCATTTCCTTGCAGGTGAGCGTTCAACGAGTCCAAACTTGATCGCTCTCTTCCCCATTTCACTTCTGACTTGGCTCTGATTGATAAAAGTGGGCCTGTAACTATTCCATTTGTTCATAGACTCTCCTAAGACCCTGTTTATCTTTTGCTGAATCTGCTTTTTCTGCCCATTGGATGTCCTGGTTATCGATTCAAAAAATGATGGCTTATTACAGGCTTTTCATCATTTGTCAAGACTTAATTAATTGGTTAACATTATTCCCAAGTTTCTTTCATCTACGTTCATTTGTCTGCCTAGCTGAAGTCTGTAGTCCCTCCAACCCAGCAATGAATTTAATGATTATGATGATGATGATGCTCACGATGTAATAATCTCTGTGGAGTCTTGAAATTTTTCAAACATCAAAGAAATTTTCACATGTTTGCACTGTGCATTGACATTATCTTCTGAAGAGAACTCAGGAAATGTAATCCAATTATCTTTTTTAAACTAATTTTAATAATTATTATTGCGATCATCTGTGATAACAAAAACCTTGTTAAATCCTTCGGCGAACCTTAGGCATCAGTTTTTCTAGATCACGTATTGGTGATGGCCCGGTATAGGGCATCTTTTTATTTCTCATCGTTTTCAACTTCCTTTTTTCGAGCGTTTCTCTTGAGTCCACTTTGAATTTTTTTCTTGCAAAACTATTTCATTTTCCAGTTTTTGTCATATATTTTCTTGAGACACATGACTACATTGATGATGATGACGACGATGATGATGATGCTGAGGTTTAATTTGTGAGGTTGTTTTTTGTATTGCCATCGGTCAGATTGATCAGTTTGTTGAGCAGTTGTTTCTTTTGCAATGATAACCTTATATATTATAACAAGATTTATTAAGTAATATGAAGTTGAAAGACCTGTAATAATTGTGTTGGTTTCCTTATATATTCATTTGTAGTTGTTCTTTTATTGCTGACTTCTGCATCGATGAAGTTTAGAGAATGACGTAAAACTTGAAACCATATCGTGTACATAAACGGTGGTGTGTTTTTCGGTTCTGTCGGGTTTTCCCCATTCCATTTCCATGCTTTGTTAACACGTTCGATCTAACATCATTCTCTCATGGGGCTTTGTAATAATTCGTGTTGATTGCATCGCTCGTATGCTCTTTTGCTTGTTCGCCGTTCACGTGGTCGATAAATTAGTTGAACTAATATTGATTTACAATCCTCCACTTCATATTTTATTGTCCAGTAAAACTCCCTCTAGGTTTCAACTCACTAGTCAGTGATATTGGTAATGTATGGATAGATTGCTTAAATTATCTTTGAATCAATAAATTGTTCTTTCTACTAATTTGTTACATTGTAGAATGTGGCATTGTGCTTCTTAGAATTTGGGTTTTCTCTGAAGTATGCCTTCATGGCGAGCATTGTGCTTACACCTGAGTGATCATCTGTGGTGATTTTAATATTCATTCATGTCTCTTTGTTCTGTTGACTTTTTATTTCCATGGATTTGCTGATTTGTTTCTTTTCTTATTTGATGTCTTTTTTATTGATACTTCAAAGAGTTTGGAGGTGTTATTGTTACAGTTGCTCTCATCTGTGAGACACTCAATGATTTGTTTTATGTGTGAAAAGCAATTCTTATTACTGAGCTGTTTCAATGGCAACTATTAATGTCATCAATAAACATCACATCATCATTGTTCGATGTCAAAGTTGACATGTTGGTTCCAAGATTTTAAATTCTGATCTGATTGAAGTCAGTGAGGAGCTGCAATGGTTATGCATCATTGAAAGTTGAAGAAAATATTTTCATGCACATATTCTCTCATTTGAATAGCACTGCTCATAAAGCAGGTAAGTGATTAAGGCAACAACTCATGATCTTATTGCAATGCTATTTGTTTGACATATCAAAATCTTACCTTGAATGATTTTTCTCATTTACTTGGCGTGGTCGGACTTTCGAGGTTCGCTCAGTCGATGGCGCAACACCTTTTTGAAATGTCCATCACTCGTGGTTTCGAGGAGCGTACGACATGTCTTGTTGAATTTTCTTTTAACGGTGTGTTTTAAGTTGCTTTTAGTGCTCATCATAACGTGTGAAGGCTTTTTGTGGCAGGCTTCTCTGACAAGGTGCAAGGATTTCGTTATGGTTTGTGGGATTTAAGGAACTTATTCGATGCTTAAGACATGCTGGTTTTGCAGCTCGGCCTACTAACCAAATATGTGGACTTCATGCGTGTGATCGGACCTATTTGAGCCTGACTTCTGTTTATGCTAAGCTCCAATTTCAAGCTTCATAATTTCAACATGTTGAGTTTTTTTAATAATATCATCAGTGATTCTGATGCACCTGTAATTGTGTTTGTGCTTAAATATTTTTAAACACTCTTGTTTTGAATTATTTTCCTTCAATTGCAGAGAACTGTACAAATTAAGCTGTCGTATCATTTCTCTTTTTGATTTTTTTTGTCTAAAATTTCAATCATCCGAGCATTGCAATGTGCTTCACCTTTTCAAGCTCCCACATTTTGATTATAAAGGGTTTAACTTTATTTGGACAGATTAATTGCAACATTGAAATCAAATGCCCGTAATTGAGAAGTGATAATTTCCTTTTTTATTTTGTAGAGTTGATGACTTGTTATTATAATTTGTCCTTAACCCAGAAAGTTGATGTGCAAAATCTTGCATTTAATATCTTTGGAAGGTTGCTCTTGATTTGTGTTTCATTTCTACTTAAATTTATTGTTTGAGAGATGTTGTATGCTTTGGCTTTTTGCACAAACATAAGATTTTCATTTTGGTATTCATTGTGAATATTATGATGGTTACATGTTGGTCTTTAGATTAATCAGAGTTCACACTTTGTAAGGAATCACTTTTCTCACTCGGTTTGAAGGTATTTAATGCTGCTCTAATGTTGAAAATATTGAAGTGGTTTATTAGTTTGGAGGCAGTTTTTGGGGATGGTAATGCTTAAGTTTCCAGGCTAATCCAATATACTTGAGTGGGTGATGACGCTAGCGCTTAAAGGGCTCTGGGCTACCCAAAACCTCTAATAGGAGTCAGTAATTCCCCGATTCGTCGTTAGAGAATCGGTTGTAAGCATGGTTGTAAGGATCTGACATCTGTCTGTTTGACTAGCAGCTGGTTCCATTCGGGAGGGGATCTAACAAAAGCAATAAAATATTAAAGCTGTTGGATTTCGATGTTTTGAATAGTAGATTACCAAAATGACAATAATTGTTTAATCAAAGCTTTCGTGCGGGATTTTTATTGCTGCAGCGTTGCTATAGTAATAATTTTAGCTTTGAAAAATACATTTATCCAGTTGGATGAATTTTCCACTATTGTTCTGCGAAGCTATAATCACTAAACTAGAAAAGTTGAAATATGGTCAAAAAAGAAAAGAAAAAGGGAGAAAAGGCTGTTGTAGGCCCTGCTGCTCCTCCCGAAATTACTGAAAACAATAAGGAATTTTATATTGTGCAAATAAAAGATTTGGAAGATAGAGTGTCTGCGTGAGTCAAATTTTGCAAGATTTTAATCACATCAAATTATTTACCCAATGCTTGATTTCATAAAGATATCAGAGCAAATGTGACGAATTAGAAATTAGAAATGCAGAATATCAAGTCAAGTTGGATAGAATAGTAGATGATCAAAATGACGTCGTGTCCTTCATCGAAAAGAAATACGCGAAAAAGTGTCAGTATAACATGTTCATGATAATGGCTAATATCATTTAGATGTCTTGGTGTTATTTATGCTATGAATGTTGTTGCTTTTATAATAAGATGAAGTTATTGAGGAGGTCATGCTTGAACAAAATATTTTCTTTGTAGACTTTTTCTTTACTTATTCAGTTATTTTATAATAATGTTTTTGGTTATGACTACTATCAAAGAGAGCTTTTGAATGTTATTTGTTATGCATTAAGATATTAGCTTCCGCAAACATTCTACTTGTTGTACCTCATCTGCAGCTTCTTTTAACCAAAGCAATCTTTTTGACTAACAATGGTAGGCAAAGAAATGGTTGAGGTGATTGAAACCACTCACTTCATGCAAGCTGCAAAGGTGGAAGAGCAGCAGCTGTTTAAGGAGCAATTTGAAGCCTTGACAAATGAATACAACGAAGTTAAGGAAAACCTCACAAGAGAAAATGATCAGCTAGGTTTGTTCAGAAATGGCCATACCAAGCCAAAATGATTAGCAATATGTTTTTTTGATGAGTTTCTTGACAATGATTTCAGTGAATATTTGAGAAATTAGCTAGTGCTAGCTCGTTAATGTTTGAGTGATAATTTGTATTGAAAATTATTGGATAGCTTAATGCATTGCAGCTGCTCTGTGACCACTTATAAGTAAATTTTGTAAAATATATTGTAATTTAACAGTAACATTAACAATTTTAATTCAATAGGTTGGATTGGTAAATATATTTATTGCCAATGGTGCAAATTATCACAAATTTATTTTTACCAATGGTGATGAATTTCATTAATTTATTAAGTTACAATGTGAATCCAGCAAACAGAATACAAGCTTTGAATGAATTCAAGGAAAATAGGAACAATTTGTACTTGATTGTCAAAGATCTTGAGACGGAATTGTTCAATCAGGAGGCAGAACACAGAGATGCGAGGTACATCCTTGACAAACAACACCTCATCGAAAAAGATAAGTAAGTTCATTCCAAAACATTAAATAACTTTAATAAATGTTGTTATTAATCACAGAATAGACAGACAATTATACAATAGACTAGATATTTTCACAAACACATATATAAGGATAATGCACATTTGACATCATCATGAAGCCAGGAAAATGGGACACAAGGTGCCAGAAACTTTGTAAATTTATTATTATTAATATTATTATTAATATTATTGATATAATGCTCACATTATTTCTGCCAGTAATACTTTAATAATGGTTTATGCTAAATTTAATACTTCATCGTTTCATTTGAGGTTGAAGCAGGAGATGATCCAACAGGTGAAGTTGGTTGCCAATGAATTCAAGAGAGTCACTCAGATGCAGATGTCCGAGAACACGAAAAGGACCATCAGAGAAAATGTGGCCATCCACAATCAGCTGATGAAGATGTCAGAGAAGACGACGGAGTTGATCGATGAAAATGACGAACTGAAAGTGAAGATCTTAAAGCAGAAGAGGGAAATAAAAATCCTTGAGGATAATGCTAAGAAACTCATCAAGAAAAATGTCTGCAATCATCAAGTGAGTGTCATTTTCATCATCAACCTGTTTGTTGCTATTGTAACTTATGTGAGCAATTACATGACATCTTCATAACATCTTATTTGCATGCTACAACTTGAAGCACAGTGATTAAAATTAATTATTTAATAAAATTTAATTAAAATGAATGAGTTAACTAAATTTCCAGGATCATTCTTATGTTAAAGTGAAAATGACGGACATTTAATGTCAGGTTGGCAAAATTGTAATTTTGTTTCAGACCCTGACATTACTCAAAGCAAAATGTCAGACTCTGGGTGAAACTTTGACTCGAGGTGTCATAGAAACGAAGGATCGGTTGGAAGAACTGGTGAATGAAAGCAAAACTCTCAGCTATGAGTTGAAACAAGCCAAGTGAGGGAAGTGTGAAAATTAATTGTTGGAAATAAAACACAATGCAACCCATTCTTCATGTAAAAATGTATCTTGCAATAACACATGGATGCCCAAATTATGTAACAAGAGATGTAAATAACTGTTGAATGCTGAATCAATTTTTGTGATGTAATATTTTGCTTGTCACTTCAACACAAAAGGAATTCATTGAAGGAGCTTCACTCCAAGAACAAAATGTATGAGAAGGAAAAGGAACGTCTGCTTGGAGAGGTAGCAGAGAAAGAGATGCTAAAAATAGAACTGGAAAAACTTATTACATCGTCTGCAATCTCAATTGAGAAGCTGATCAAAGTGATTATTTGTGTTTCATTGCTTATTTTGCAATTAAATTGAGTGCATGACAATTTGAAGGATTCAAACAATGGTAAAGCATTGGTAGGCTAGGTTTTAGGTTTTGAAATGTTTGGAACTTTTTATGACACTTTCTTAAATTAAAGTTTGAATTGTGGATTTTAATTTACAATTTTGGATTTAGTAAGTGAATTGATGTTTAATTAACTAATTGGAAATTATGTCATTATAGCAATAATAAGTAATAAAATAATTAATAAACAAATTAATTAGCATGATTTGAATGAATTAGCATGAATTAGCAGAAAATTGTAAAGGGACTGTGAATGTTTCAGCCAGGTGCAGTTGAGAATTGCGAAGAATTGTCGAACAATCCTGCACTGAAAAGGGAGCAGTTATTGGAAGTTTTGTTGGTTCTTCTGAACTCTGCACAGTCACTTGAATCCCTGCCAAGAGAATCTCAACTTTCCTCATCTTCACTAACAGCCAAGTAAATTGATGTGTTATGGTTCATTGTTACCATGACATCACTTTAGTCTTGACTGAATAAAAATTGATTTATTGATAATGAGTGGCTTATTATCAAATGCATTAATTGAAAGATCACATTTTAGCACTCATCAAAATATTGTCATATTATGTAATGTCATTATATAATGTCAGACATCTGAGAAGCACTCGAGACTTTAAAATATCATAACATTCGACCATTACAATCACAATACAAGCTGACTTTAATTATAAATCAATCAAATGATTAATTTATATGCTCATTAACTGATTGTTTGGCAGGAGTGTCGAGAACTTGAGAATAATGCAGAAAGTTCCTCAATATAAGCCTGGATATCTTGGTCTGATACCTTATGGTGACATCTTTCCCATAGAGGGGCAAGGAAAAGAACTGCCAGTGAAGCACACTGCCCAAAGTTGTTACCTCAGAAGCAAATCACAAATATCAAAGCCACAAGAATTTGACGAAAAGGTTGAGCCAAAAATTAAAATAAAATTCTCATTTCTTGAATGTTGATGGAACAGTTATTATATAGGCATTGGAGTTTGTGAATGTTTAATTGAATCAGTCAATTTGATTAACCAATCTAGTTATAATGACTTGATTGTATAATATTTTCTTTTCAAATGAAAGACCAAGGCATTGGCTGAAGAGCTTATGGCCAAAGCATCTCAAAAGACTCAATCCAAGAATTCATGTAAACTGCCCCCTATTGCTTATGGAGGTTATGCAAGAACGTGCTGATGTACTCCAAATCTTTCTTCCCATCTAAAGAATCACTCACTCATTATTATTGTTTTGTTTGCTGTTTGCTTATAATTTATTGAATATTCCACTTCACTTTTACAGAAATTGCTAATTTAAAATTCGTTTTGTCAATAACAATAGGTGTTCAGACTTTGGAATTTTTCCTTTTTCAATTGCCATAAATCTGGCAATACGAAAGACATTTTGACAAGCTTGCAAGTTTAAGGCAAAAACGAGTGTTGGGAGAGGTGCGATGTTCTCACGTAGTTCTATGAACGGATGCACTGTCCTTTGGACTGTTTTTGGTCTCCTTGCCAATTGTCACAAGAAGTTCTGCGATATTATCAATTTCTTTCGAAACAAATCCGAAAAAATTGCTGAAAACATTTTTCTTCTGAGCTCCAACGTGATGTGTTCAGCAACCCCCCCTTCCCCGGTATCATTCGCTTGCCGTAGGTACCCCCTATTAATTGTGACACCATCTCCGCCGCCCCTAATCTAACCATAAGGTTGAGTTGCATATCGTCAGCTTGTACCAACCTATTAAGTAATGGTCTAGTTGGACAGTCCGTGTTCAATGAATCTGAGTAAGATTCGTATGCATGATTCTGATGAATTCTGTTTTTCCACTATCAAGGCTCAGATAACGAAAGGGTGGAGCTCATTCGAGAAATAGGAACGTTAGTAGATTGGTTAATATGGGGAAAGACAAGGTTTGTTTGTTTTAATAATCTACATTTTATGATAGGGATCCTAAAAGGTTTTGCCAACGAAAAATTATTCTTTGAGTCTACGACCTAAGCAAAGCGGTTTGTACGGGAACTACTATTCAACAACTGACAATTTGCTGCATGATTGCTCTCGATTTGACCGTCAATAATAGGCAACTACTTCAGATTTCTACAACAATCCGCTTCAGAGTGACTCGTTAGAGTTAAAACCGGTTTGAAACGGTTCAAAATGAACTCCACATAAAGGCCCACCATTTGCAACGCTCGTCTAGCAAAGAAATAATATTGTTGCTGTACTGCTCTCTAGAACATCGAGTTAATTAGTTAGTTATTTAACCTGCACATTTGTTAGTGTAACAAATAAATTACAGAATGGTATTAACCGACGATGAATTGGCCAAACTGAGCTGTTGCGAAAGATGTTCCGTTCGGTGGAGGAATTTTAAGAAAGCGGTCTGGAACAAAGAAACGAGAGAATTTTGTGGAAAGTCAAAGGTAGACTGGGGTTAGCAGTTACTTTTGTTTCTTATCTTGAAGTAAAGCAACTGTTAAATCCATTTTTGAAGTGCCACATTAATGGAAAGTAGTTATTATAATAAAATCTAGTATAGCAAAAAAGTAGAGACTGTTGTCTATGAAAGTACGAAAATTTGGTTCGCTTGAACATTTAGAATCTTATGGAAGTTAGGAATTTGTGATGAGGAGGGAACAAATGTGTTCTTAAAACTGGCAAAATTAACAAGCAAAACATGTTTTCCGATAATTTATGAAGCTCTGAGGGTTACGGCTACAGGAAGTTGTCGACCAGTGCAAAACGATGTCGAGGACAATCTCCAAAAAAATTGGAATACCAATATGAGTACATTGCTAGTTGACGATCATTACTAAATACAGTTAATGAGTAGGCTATGTGAGACTCTTGAAACTTGAATTTCTTTGCTTCATTCAAAGGGTTCAATCCAGGGAGTTTGCAGGATTTTATAACGGGGTGGGGGTACTAAAGCGTCTCGTATGAGCATGTCGATTAAGGTTTTCAGTTCCCTCTGCATCTGTGCTGTCACGGACATCTGGAAGTTCCGATCCTTCAATTGACAGTTGCATCAGATAGTGGCACTGCACATGGGCCTCCACCAACCAAAGAACTTTTTTTTGCTTGTTAGGTGGGAGGTAACAGATAACTGGCGCAGAGGCTTCTGAACCTCCACCACGACACTGCACCGGGACCTCCATCTGGGTAAATCCGGCGTTAACTAACCAAGTATTATAACGGAAGGCGAGGTGATTATCCACACTTGTTTATAGTTACCACGCAACAACATACAATATCCAGCTGGAGAGTAAGAGTAACTTAGACAATGAGAAATAAGGAAGAGTCCAGCATAAGTCTGGCTTATTATTGGCCTTTGATACTTAACATTGATTCGGTGTTGTTACTTTTGAGACTTGATGAGCCTGCCAATCGACACCCAACGCAGGTGCAAGTGTACTAATCAACGCTCTGATGCCATAACACTTTGAATTTAGTTTCCTGGTTGCTTAGGGGATGCAGCTGCTGGGGGGTTTCCTCAAAATTGTTGGGGGTTGGGGGGGGGTGAATCCCTAGGGGGTAAATAACTTCATGATTCGATCGAATTTGGCTTTGCTAAAATTATAAATTGTTCAGATAATTTAAAAATGAAAGTTTTATTATCATTTCACACACAAAATTATTTCATTAAAATCACAATCACAGCAGTCGATTTTTCGGCTCGCGTGGTTTTACGAGGCAATGAGCGCAACACAAAAAAGAAACATTGATTTGGAGCAATCAATTGCAATTACCTCCATTATTGTGTATTTTAAAATTAACTTCAATTTTATTTTCAGGAAAACTTTCGTCGCATATATGCTGTTTTACGGCGTTTTTGCCGCCTTTTATGTCGCATGCTTTGCAATTTTGGCAAGAACTTTGGGTAATGAGGCCCCTTCCTTAATCAGCATGATGTCTCCTATCAAGAACAACCCAGGTATGATCACGCCCATCATTTCTCAATCGATTACATTTTCCACGATTTTCAGCTAAGTATTTAAGATTCAACTCATAAAGTAACATTGTGGAGATAGATAATTGTAAAGCTTCCCAAGCGTTATTATTTTTGGTTAGTTTAAAGAAATTACTTCTCATTGATTGTGGATTGACCACATTGTCACCAATATTTCTAAATGTAAACATTAAAATAATTATCGAATTTCTTTTAATAGCTATTCCATGTACTCATTCACTCAATCTTAAATTCATTCATCCACTTATTCATTCACTGTTCATTCATTCGTTCATTGATCCTAAAAAAAAATTACTAAAAGATGAAAATGATCACCAAAAACTGCTTTGAAAAATCTTGCAGCTCTTAACTTTGAGCCAAAAATCTACAAAACTACAACTCTCATTCGAGTCTCCAACTCTTCCTATTCAGACTATGCCAAGAAATTGCAATCTATTTATGAAGGTTTCAGACGATGACTTTTTGGTGATGGTTTTTGAGAATTTGAATTTTTCTTTTTCTATAATTTTTATTTTATTTCAGCTTATTCATCGAATTCATCGGTGAACTTCAGGAATTGTTCGATGGAATCTCCTAACGCGAGGAGTGGGAAGGCACCGTGTGGATTTGATCCTTCACTCTTTGGGAACTCCTGCTCCCCAGGAAATGAATTCGGATTTTCAGATTTTAAACCCTGCATCATGTTGAGGATCAACAAGGTAAACCAAAATAACAACTATCTATATTATTGTAATGTAATTCGTAATAAATCGCTTATTTTAATCTTTCTGTTCCCATTTTGTAGTATTTTTATGCAACCCTATCTAAAATAAAGTCGGCTTCTAGCTTATTAAAATGTATTTATATTTTTTTAAATACTTGTTTAAATCGCAGGTTTTTGGGTGGAACCCCATGGAGCAAAATATCGATGGCCTGATTTGCACAATAAAAGACCCGCCAAAATCGTGCACAAATCGTATGATTTTCGATGAGATTGATGCCCGTTTGAAGACGAAGTTAAAAGAGGGATACATCCCCATCTCTTGCCAAGGACAGGTTCCTGCTTTTCCTTAATTCACCTTAAAAATAATTAATCCTAATTATTTATTAATTATTTAATATAATTTAATATAATTAATTTTTTCTATTTTTAAATCCAGAACGACGGAGATGTTGACAATCTTTTAAGGGTGACCTTCAGTCCGGAATTTGGAATTCCTTCGTATTACTTTCCATTCTTCAATCAACCAGACTTTCAGTCGCCTGCTGTCATGGCGCAGTTCGAAGTGGCTTTTGGAGCGGCAGTGATGATCTGGTGCAAGTTGTGGACAGGAAACATCAAACACGATCTTAACGATCAACAGGGCAGTGCCAGATTTGAACTGTTGGTGGATGGACCCATGAATTACAAGGACGATGCCTGGAACTCGACGAGTTTTTAAATTGCTTTGTTGATACCTTAGAATAATCGCACTCCAAGGCTATCCTAATACGTGATGAGAAAATGAAAGCCTGAATAGTAACCACGAATTTATGAAACCAACCGGATTGGTTTGCTGTTTGATTTGCTAAGGTCATTCAAGTACAATTTACTTCTCGTGCGAGGATGTCGTTGTTGCTGGAATAAAAAAAAAACTTGTCTGATTGGGTTTGGAGCTTTTTTGCGACATCCTACTCTGACCGTAGGTTTTCTTTTTACAAGCTTTTATTTAACTTGCTCTGTGTGTCCTCAAATCTTGTAATTGATTTTTCGACTACTTCCTGATATCCAATTGCTCTGAAACTTTCCAGAAATATGTGTTCTCAATGACAATGCAGTGTTTTTCCACTTTTAGACAGTAGAAGGGCTTTGTTTTAGCACAGTTAAATAAAATAATTTTGTTACAGCCATCCCTATAATTTGCTCTACTTTGCGTTCTTGAGGCTGATGTAACAATATATGGATATACATATATATATATATATATTATAAAGAGTAACAATAAACAATGACAACTGAAAGGGCTACAAAACGGAAAAGGCGATTAGAAAAATAAAGAAAAACGTGCTGGATTAGACAAGGAAAGAGATCAAAGAAAAAGGCAAGCTTTTAAAAAACGTGCAGCTCTACTAGAAAAAAATCGTGAACGCCAGTTTCAGGCTAGAGCTGCAGAGGCATCGGATAAACGCCAAGCAAGATTAGGGCAAAACAGACAGAATGGCTAAATCATGGGAACGCTTGTGGGCTAATACTGAGACATTTAGAGCAGCCGTTAATACCTTCTGTGTTCAAATTTGTGATGTACGAAAAGATTCTATCCAAATCAAATCTTGTCATGTCATTCAAGTGCAGAGGCTTTGACGTACCTTCCAGATGAACTGAAATGGTCTGAGCCACTTGTTGCAAGAAACACATTACAAGCAAGAAAATAACATCGCTGCCGAAGGCATGCTGGAACAACTTTAATCCAGGTCATAGAATGTGATCGAAGAACTCGTACGGAAACATGATGATACCAATTCAAAATTTTTGTTTAAAATGTAAAATTGTGTTTAAATATCAGTTTTGGTGCATCCTAGTTTCACTAATTTCAAATGTATTCCAAATGATATATATATATACATATTTCAAAATAAATGACAAAATGATCCCGGCTTAAACTCGTCTAAGTTTTTTCACTGTCCATTACAAAATATTATGACTAAAAAGTGGAAAATAAATACTGTATAAAAAAAACTTAGTCAAGATAATTTTATGTTACCCACGTCCTTTAATATGTCTCAGATCGAAAAAATTATTTTCTCATTTTGAGTGCATTTTTGGGCGGTGAAATAAAAGCGCGATTTTAATTTTTTTTTTATACAGTATTTATTTAAGATCTTTGGACTCTAATTGCTTTATATATGAGATATATTCGCTTTTTAAAAGAAGGATTTCAATTATTTAGTGCTTATACTTTATTTATTAATTGTGCACGGAATACAATAGCCCTGCTTTCCAAGTTTTTAAGTCAATGTTGGACATCAGGGACGCCATTTTGGGGGCAAGGGGAAGCTAAAGCTAAATCAAACAAATGTGACATTAATGATGTCGCTCTGTTAACTCCTCATTATCTTAGCTGTAAATTGATTTATACAACCATTTACGACCTTCAAAATAGAGCAAAACTTCACGTGGCCTCCAACCGATTTAAATTTTTCTAAAATTATCTGACCCCAGATAATTCACCCCAATGGTTATTGGAAGAATTATGTTATGAACCGATACCGATAACAGGTTGCTTATTTGTCAAGCAAATTGTTTGAAGCACCAAAATATAAGAATTCTTTAATCAACTTTTGAAGTGAAATATTTTAATATAATATTGCATTGATTAGTAATTAATATTATATTAATATTTTACCTAAAATTCAGCAATTAAACATAATTTACCGTTTAGGAAACCATATTACAGAAACTCACCTGTAAATATACCTGCATGGATTTGGATTTGTTGTAATCTTTATTTACGGTCCTTTCAAGTTTAAATATTTAAGCATTCTCGATTTTAATATCCACGACAAATAATTAAGGGCCGACCAAATAATTTGCCATCAACTCAACTTCATAATAAGCTTACTTCTTCATGGTTTATCATTAATTGTTACAAGTTTGATTGGCACCTTTCAATTTGAAACCTTGATGCAAGCGTGACCTGTAAACATGCTAACTCTAGGCCGAAAGTATTTGTAGAACTTTGTGCTAAAAATAGCCTCGCATTGTTACTGCCAAAGTGCTCATTCTCGTTGGATTTTGTATAAACATAAAAAGAATTCAATCTATAGTGTAATTTGTAGTGATTAAATAAGTTTCTCAGATAAAACCGTTGCATCAGAGAACAATGACGTCTTAAATCCATCTTAAGAGGGAGGGTTCATGACCTTAAATCTTAACTTTGCACTCACAATCATCAATTTCATCAATTTCCAGTACGCTTCTCAAGCTTAACTCGTTGCATTATGCCATCAATTTTCGATCAAAATGCACCACGTTTTGGTGGTTTCGGCTGGATAAATCTGCTATCCTTCAGTTTAGGCTCTATTCAAATTGCAGGCTCGAAATCATTCCTATATAAGCCCAATGGCGGTCGGTTTCGCTCGTTACTCGTCTTTTATTTGATGTTGCTGTCTTTTCAGTCTTGAAGCTTCAGGTGGGAAACATTGGCATTTTTTAAGGGTTCGTGTGTTTGGATACATTTAGGATACATTTTGGATACATT
>MPNW01000279.1:258535-316035 GCA_011800805.1 Hirudo medicinalis
TTCGCTCGTTACTCGTCTTTTATTTGATGTTGCTGTCTTTTCAGTCTTGAAGCTTCAGGTGGGAAACATTGGCATTTTTTAAGGGTTCGTGTGTTTGGATACATTTAGGATACATTTTGGATACATTTAGGCTCGTTTAGGGTTTCAGAAGATTTGCTTCTGATTTTATTTTATTAATTTGTGCTACACTATCAAATAAATTTATGCGGTGGCCTTGAGGTCCTGTGATTCGGACTTACGCCACCATAAAGATTGTCTTATTTGAATTGAATTGAATTGAATTGAATTGAATTGAATTGAATTGAATTACTCATCTCTGAAGAATGGTTCAAGAAACAAATGAAGACGAGGACGAGGCCCAACAGGGTTGTCGGGCAAAGTTCAACAACCGGTGGAAGGAGTTCAAACTCCAAATATGGAACGGAGAAAAGAAGGAGTTTATAGGAAGGACTGCCACTAGTTGGGGTGGGTTTTCTATTTCCATCCAATTGTTCTCTTGAGTGATTATTTGTAGAATTAATATTAATTACTAAATAAGTGATTATAAAATAATTTATCGGCCGGTGATTTAACGTCGTATTGAACAATGTAGTTTATAACCTTTACATTTCATGGTTGCAAGCATTATATTATTATACATTCCACCAAAAGACCAAAATGCCAGTCATTAAACTTAAAGTTGCGTAATGACAAGTAATTAGTAATTACTAAGTAATTAGTATTGGCAATAACTATTAGTTGTTAATTATCAATGTTGTGCAATGAGAAAAATAATTGATACGAAATTAATTTCCACTTTTCAGCATGCATACTGTTGTTCTATGTTGCTTTCTTCGCTTTTACCGCGGGTTACTTTGCTGTCTGCTTTTCCATCTTCATGAGGACCATCGATAGCAGGGTTCCAACTCACCAGGGGTACTACTCCATCCTCAAGTTCAACCCTGGTAGGCGACTTGATTTTACGGATTGAGTATTTACCGACGCATTTCGAAGACACATCATGCGTAGTTTAACAAATGAGTAACAGAAGGTGCCTCCTCAAACAGTGAAGTTAAAAACTCAACAAATTACATGTTATTGTGCACTTGTTGAGCTCCTGAGCTCTTTTGTCCCCGTGTCACCGGAACCGCATTTCACTGGTCCTGACCGGAATTTTATTAGAGATCAGAGTGTTAATGACATTTGAGGATCTTGATCTAGCGTTGCATTTTGCATTTGCCATACTTGGAATTTCACAAAGCAACATTTCAATCTGATGATAAGATTTAATCAACCTCTCTTCACGCAGGCATGAACTTTGTGCCGAAACTGCCAAAAAGTAATCTTGTCAAGTTTACATCATCGAAGAACGATTCATTCATGGAAATACATGTGCTCCCGCTTGAACATGAAATTGAAAGTATTGTTAAGTTTTGTTAAGTTTTGTTAAGTTTTGTTCGTTCAGTTAAAGAATATCGAGTTACAATTTGCCAAACGAACCTTTTGAGTGACTTGCGTGTTAATTTGAATTATATAATAATAATTTAGTCACATATTAGTTATTATAATATTAATATTATCATTAAATTACAATATTGTAAAAGTATATAATAATAATAAAATAATAGTTATTAAATTTATTATTAGTAGTAGTAATATTGCATATACAATAATATATAAAATAATATATACATAATATTAACAATATTAACAACTGCTAATGTATTTATTAATATATACATAATATTAACAATATTAACAACTGCTAATGTATTTATTAATATATACATAATATTAACAATATTAACAACTACTAATGTATTTATTAGTCTTAAAAAAATGCACTAATTTAATACCAATAAATGTCACTTGTCATTCCATTATGATTTCTCGAGCTCATATTAATTAGCATGATGTTCAGAACTTCATTTACTTGATTTGTTGATATGTTGTCCCTAGGATATGCAAACGCCACCAACTTGAAGATGTGCCAAGGAGACACAAACTCAACTTTTGACGAGGCCTGCAGGTTCAACGTCAGCACTCTCGGAAAAGAGTGTTCCAGCGAAAATACTTTCGGATATCCGGACGGAAAACCTTGCATTTTGCTGAGAATCAACAATGTTAGTGAGATTTTGTAAAAGATATTTTACTTTTTTGTTAAACAAGACTTGAAGGACTTAATGAAGTTAATTTGATTTTCACATTTAAACGAACGCCGTTTTCTAACTTTATGCAGAGTTGAGTCAAATTAACTTTGAAGTGTAATTTTAAAAATGGGACAACATAAATATTTCATTGCATTTAAAAAAAACATTGTTTTTCAGGTTTATGGATGGAACCCAGCTGAGGATGCCTTTAAATCCGGTGATGTTGGTTGTCATGGAAGCGACGATAATTCGAATGAATGTCAATTCTCCAAAATCAACCAAAAATTCAAATCTTCTGTGGATTTGCAACACATTCCTGTCAGCTGCAGTGGAGAGGTGAAATACTGACGCTATTCGATTTGAATTTTTGTTTCACTCAAAATGCGATATATTATGGATATAAGAGGAAAATAACATTAATACTCTCTATTGCAGGAAGTTGTCGATGAAGACCATCTAATTGAAGTCAAGTTCAGTCCCCCGAATGGCATACCCATAAACTTCTACCCTTACTACAATCAAAAAGACTTCCTACCTCCGCTAGTTGCTGCCCAATTCACGGTCAAAAAAGGAGTGAGTGTGTCGGTCATCTGCAAATTCTGGACGAGAAACATCAAACACGACGACGCTGATCGCCAGGGAAGCGTAAATATTTATCTCATGATAGATGGGAATGCTGATTACTTCAACGATTCGAATATTACTACTGAAAGTATAAAGGAATCGTCATCGTCGTCGTCGTCTTCGATGTATCAATCATCTACAGTGTTTCTTACTGAGGCACTTTCAGCTCAAGTTACGAAAGATGTGATAAGTGATCCAAAAGACCTGAAGACGACAGCCAACAAAGAAGCGAGTGTTTCTTTCGAAACTGACCAATCTTCCACAACTGTAAATACCCGTTCTTCCTAACTTTGACCAGGGACACGTTGTTATCTGAATTTTAAATAAAAGGGGTTCCAAGATTTTGATGGAGTGTTTTTCTGTTACGCTGTTATCTTCCGTCACTCGGATGCTAAGTTGTTTCAGTTATTGCGCTTTTCTTATCAATTTTAGAAATGTCTAAATTTTGTTTTGTGCGGGCATTTTCATCCATTTTCATTTCCCTCGAAGTTTTTATTTCGACTAGTCAGTTATTTTAAGCGGAGGAAAATCTCAGTGTTTATAATAAAGCACCAATCTAAATATGTATCTAATTTATAAGGACAGCGGAATCAGAGTCTTATTATGATGACGTGTGTTCAAGACAACTTCAATGTTAAGGCTAGCTTTCCTTGAAGAGAAAGGTTTTTAAGCAGAGTGAAAGGCAGGATCACCGTTATTATTAGGGGGAGTCTAATCCAGGATTGCGGACCAACAATTTCGATGGACCTGCCATCCAGCATCGAGCTGATACTTTAACGAGCGGGGCCCCTGGTTGCTGATCCTTGCCCTCCCTGGATTTGCGCAGCACGAGTTAAAGACAGGTAGGACGGCGCGTGATCAAGGAGGGCTTCCAATCGGGCCCGCCGACAGAAATCTCGGGCCATCAGAGTATTTTAATCGCTAAGAAAAAATTTTTGAAAAACAAGTCATAACTCATAATAGAGTAAGACTTAATAATATAAGTTCATATTTCGTTTATATCGATACTAATTTTAAAAAATTGATTTTGTTAAATTAATGCAAAAATGCGCGGTAATACTAAAAAAATGTTTACATACTTTCTAAGCCTTACCAACAAGAATACATTTTTAAGAATGTATTTTTCATGAGTCTTAATCGTTGCATTTCGCCAGGTATGGCATTATTATTGTTATTATTGTTATTGTTATTATTATTATTATTATTATTATTATTATTATTATTATTCAAAGTCAAACTCGGCTGTATTGCAGCCGGATCAAATGATTGCCAAGTCTCATCCAGAGACCTCAGACAATATAAAAAAACAAAACATAAGAAAAAACAAACAAAAAAACAAAAAGCAAAAAACAATAATAAATGGAAACGAATGAATTGTCTTAATTACGAACCGAGTTAAAACTTAAATCGAATGTACACAAACAAAATTTTTGTGCTTTCGATGTCAGTTCTTCTATCAATCAACCAAGTACTTTCCTTAGAATATGTGTGTCCCATTCAATGCAATGTTTTGAATACCTTCAGCAATCGGCTTTCCGGGTATCAACTCAATTTCTTTGTTAAAATTGTCACTCATAGTTCCTAAAGCTCCAACTACAACTGCTATCACTTTTGTCTTGACATTCCACATTCTAGAAATTTCTATCTGCAGATCATTGTATTTCAACCTCTTCTGTCACTTTTTTCGACACATTAACGTCATCAGGTACTGCCACATCCTCAATCAAACAATTTTGTTCATTTTTGTTCAGGATTATTAAGTCAGGCCTGTTTGCGGGAATCGTCCTGTTTGTTAATATTGTTTTATTCCACATAATGACATTGTCCTCCATCTTTGTAACTTTTTCGGGCTCATGCATATAATACTTTTCTGTCGCTAGGAGATTAAGACTTTTGCAAATTCGCCAGTGTATTTAGCCCGCCACCTTGTTGTGCCTCTGCAGATACTCCACAAGGACTTCACATCCAGCAACTATGTGACTGATGTACTCTTCGGCTTTTAAACACAATCGGCAGATTATTATTATTATTATTTTATTATTATTATTATTATTATTATTATTATTATTATTATTATTATTATTATTATTATTATTATTATTATTATTATTATTATTATTAAAAAATTNGCTTTTAAACACAATCGGCAGATTATTATTATTATTATTTTATTATTATTATTATTATTATTATTATTATTATTATTATTATTATTATTATTATTATTATTATTATTATTATTATTATTAAAAAATTTCAGGACCCCTGGTCACTTTGAGAAGACGGAAAGATTAGAGATTAGAAATGAATTGTTGCTTTAATGGCAGCAACTTTACAATTACAGTTTTATTTTATTCAATTATTTGATTATTGTTTGTTTTCATGTTTCAGTACAAATTCAACTTTTTTGGAGGTAATGCAAAGGAAATGCTTCATTTAAGTCTACAATTTGTCGAAAATGAGTCAAATTTAATTTCGGATAAATCCAAACAAAAAATATCAAAATCTTAATGAAAGTGTCTCAGACAAATGTCCAAAACTAATTGGTCAAAATGTTTCTGTGCAATCAGTCATTTTTCTATTTTTAAGTTTTTCTTGGTGACGTAAACAGTTTTAGTTTTAGTTTAATAATAACATTTGCTTTTAATAGCAATGTTTTCCTACATTTTTCTGGTCGGCATGGTGTTATGTCAATCAATTGCGGGTAAGAAAGATGTCTTCGTAGGACGACCACATTTCTATTATTAAACCAGTTTTGGTCTTCATCCTTCATCCAACATCCAGATGGGATTCCATTAAATCCAGAAAATTACCACCAATTATGTGGCGAACCTCAAGGGTGTGTGATGAATTGCTTGTTTGGCAGAATTTTGGACCAACGAAAGTGTCCTACATGTCAATGTTTCAATCCGTGTTCGGTGAGAACCTGCTTCGTTGACTTGTTAATTCTTAGAAAATTGTTCATTAAAAAATTTAAATAATACATAAATATTTTTTGAACATAAAATTCAGGGAATAAAATGTAAGTCGAATGAAAGCTGCAACGTGGAGTTGGTGGAGTGCGACAAACTGCCCTGCAAATTCAGCGTGGAATGTCGCTTCGGTTAGGAAACCATCGCCATTACAACAAACATGCCACTTTACTATTATTATTGATTACTTATTGTTACTATTATTACTTTGACCACTCATCATAATCAATTCGAAGTTCGTTCCACCAGATTGTCCTCCATTCACGTGTTTCAAGAATTGTGAGGAAGGATTTCAGCAAGATGCAAACGGATGCTTCAAATGTCGATGTCTTAGGAAATCCAGGTATGATCCGCGTGGAACCTCACCGAAACGTTCCGAAAATCACGTGGCCCCAAACTCAATCACACGCCTCAGCACTAAGATCCACATCAAGTCCAGCAACTAATAATAACACCAAGTACCACAATTATGAGTCCCAAAGTTTGTAGAAACTTTTGGATACCATATTGATTTATTTTGTCAAACCAATGACATAACAAATTAAAAAATCTTAATTCCTTTATCACATCATGGAATTCATTATTCAGGAAGGAAAACCGAACAGTAAAGAGTGGCTCGGACTCCTCTGCGCTATGGAAAATTGTACTCAGTTGACACTAAGGATCCGACACAAATAAGGCACAACTTATTGATAATTTTAATTGAATATAATTTGTAAAATAAACCACTTTTGCTCCCTGGAGTGAATCAACAAAATTAAACAAAAATCATTTCAACAAGAATGTCTGAATTATACTGCAGAAATAATAAATATATTATTTGATCAAGGCACTTCAACTTGGTGGGCACTTTAAAACTAATCTCTGAACTTTCTGTTGTTATTGACTCCAAACAGAATTTCTCTCAGTTCAGGAAGAATCTGTAATCAACAAAATTTATTTCAAACTTTTGTCTCCATCACACTTCCAAAAATTTAAAGACTTGTTAAAATAAAAAAAATATCTTTATCGAATCAAAACAGAGCTATAATCTAACCTTATTAGGTTCACACAATAAAAATTAGCTATTCATCTGTACACTCACCTGCTCACTGATGAGTTCCACTCTACTCTCCAAAGTATTGACGACCTTCATCTTTCCATCCAAGGCAGTGAGTTCAACTCCACCTGTTCTGTTGATGAGAAATATTAGCTATTATTTCTAAGTAACATTTCATATCAATAACAACTACACCACCACAACCAATCATACCAGTTAAGCCCTGAGTTCTAAGGAAAATTGGCCTTAAATAGCTTTAATTTAACTAAATTCAGATAAGAACTTATCATCTACCAAACATTGTGTTAGTGTTTGCCACTGTTACCATCATTATCAACAGTACTAACAATAAGGAAAAATTAAATTTTGACTAAACAAACGTTTCATTGCTAAGGTAGGACTTTCTGTTGATGATGACTTCAACATTCCTCTTTGCAGCATTCTTGTATTGCTCGACAGCTTTTGGAATGACTTCCTACAAGTTTAATTTGGGCTTGTAATAAAAAAAAAACAAAAATTGTAAAGTTAAGCCTTAGTCATCCAAGAAGTGAATTGTACCTGGATTAGTGAGAGGTCCCTCTCTCTACATTTTATTTCGACTTTTGCAACCAACAGCTGGAACAGACCCTGAGGGAAGTTGGTTCAAAAAGGTTTAGGCACGTTTAATCAAACTCGTAACTTGCAGTAAAATAGAACCTGTGCAATAAGGCCTTCGAGGAGTACTTTATATTCGCTCGGGTTTTCGATCACACTGGACAACCTCTTAAGAGTATCATTTAGTACATTCTGAAATCAATACATTATTCAATATTGTTTGATATATAAGTATTGTGTAATTAATTACTTAAATTCATGTTGATTATAGCAGAACCCCAAGCCACACATAACTCACAACAATTGCTTCATGTAAATTCAATTCAGTTTAGCTCAACAGAAACTCACCTTTACATGATCTTCATTAACCTTCAAAAGCTGAAGCCTCGCATTATTTTGAACATTTGATATTTGTCTGAAATTATAGATAAATACTCAAAAACACTCAAAAATCCTTGCCAAAAATACCCACATTCTTCTATTCAGTTCCATTTGGTTCTGTTTCTTCTTGTAGTACTCTGTGATTTTAACTCTTTGACCCTGCTTGATACGACTAGCTTCATTGGTGCATTCCTCTGCAGTCTTTAATTTGTTTGATTTGATCTTTTAACACTTCATCCTGGAATTCCATTGAAAAAGTTAAGAACAAACCTTGGTAGCAATTTCCTCTACTTTTTCGTTCCCTTCTTGTTCAATGAAAGCGATCATATGCTGAATCTTGAAAGCATCAGACAAAGTTGGTTAAATTATTTCATAAGCTCCGGACCAAGTGATTTAAGAAAACAAGATTAAAATACCACCTGGTTCTTAACTTTCTCGTCCGTTACCGACATGTTTGCAAATACTTTGTAGAAAACCAGAGCAAAACGATAAGTTCAGAGAATGTCACCAAACCGGCAGTAACACACAATGAGGAATCCCGTGACCAAACAACTCAAGAAGCTGCTGACACCGGCTTTAACAGGAATATCTGCTTAACAAGAAAATATTTAACAATGTCATAGTATAAACTTGTTTTCATTTGCACTATTTTTAATTTAAAAAAATTAAAATTGCTTTTTAATAAAGTTTAAAGAAATTTTAGAAAATACACCTTCTGAATAAATCTCGAGATCGAAGACTGTACATGTTAATTATCATAAATAAACTTAAGAAAAATTAAAAAACGTCAGAAAACCCTAAAAGGTTTTCAGAAGTATTATTACTCAAAAATTTGCTGCATTAATGTGCTTCAAAATATTTTATGGTAATTTTGGCACTCATCATTGGCTTTAATTGTTAGGTTTTCCCAGTTCTACTTTAATATTTAAGTAAATCGCTTATCTAAAAAAAAAAACAACTAAGATGCAAAGATTTCCACAACGTTTGAGCGAGGTAAATAATCTCCCATTAAACCTCGAAAATTAACAAGCATTTTCTAGTACCAAACACCCCAGGGTGTAGCATCCATAGTCTTTGGGAATAATATAAATGTAAGAATTTAACTGATTAATTTATTACATGCAATATTCAAAGTGTTTGTAGTGAAGTTCCAATATTTAGCTTTACCTCAGCTCATGACGCTCGAACGCTCGGTTGCTCACCCATCGGTCCGGCCTCACACGATTGTTCTCAAGAAACTACAGGGTTAAGAATCGCCTAGATGTACATTTTATGATAATATGCCCTCATGACAGAAGTCATTAAAAACCTATTCCGCTTATAAATTATGTCAACAAAATAAGGGGGAAGGGGGTTTGGTAAAGTTTGACAATTATTGACAAGAGGGAGGGGGAATTTAAAATTAATTGACGTCAACGGTGTTATTTTTTATGATAAAAATCTAAATTTTAACAGATGGACTTATAATATTACTGTCAGTTCTTTAGTTCAGTCGTCACTGCTTGAACAGATTTGCAAAATCTATAAGCTTTATGTTGCTTCACAAGCAGGGACGCTGTGTGGGAGGCAAGTGCCAACGGCCTGGTAATTTTTATGGGCCAGCCCGGGTTTTAAAATGTTGAAATTTTTACAATGACGACCTTTTTGTGCTTTTCCATTAACGAATTGACATAACATATGGGCCCGTGGCCTACTAGGACTACTACTATGCCCTCTAGGATCCCGAAATTTCTGTCGGCGACTGTTCACAACTCATGATAGAGAAACATGTCCAACATTACCGACAATGCGATCATGGGCATAACAAATTAACACTTTTTTTTTATCAACAAATAGCCTTCAGCCGATTCGAGTGGCTTCCAAACGACAAAAAGAGCTGATGGCAATTATTGCACTCAAGGAACGTTTTTAATGCTACTTTATGGCCTGAATGGTTAGGTGAAGATGATGTTGATTTGAACGGTTTATCAGTTCAACAAAATGATGGAAATTATGAATCCCAACATTTGAATTTCTCATGGGAAGATGATAGAAGCTGACATTAATAAAATGACAGTAATATTCAGTTTAACAATTATTTTATTACTTTCAAAATAAAATTGTCACAAATTCAAAGTGTTACAAGGTTAAAATGAAAATTGTAAAAAACATTTTGGGGGTTGTCAGTTTTTTGACATAATTTTGATAGAGGATCTTTAAAAGTTTGACAATCGTTGACAAGGGGAGGGAATTAAATTAATTACCTTAAATTTGTAACGTAATTAATGGACGACCCCTCAAGCACTTCACCGTTCCAGGTTCTCTCGCGAATTAGTGTCAGGGAATTATAGGATTTTGTAATTGGGGGTGTAATTTTGTAATTGTGCTTTGGCGACTTGAGATATTGTCAATTGAATGGCAATTCAATTTGTTGATGCGCATTTTTAGCCTTTTGTGGTAAATCTGGTTGCAAGCGGAATAGCTCGCAATCTCAATGGCTTTCGAAGCTCTCTCACTGTTGTTGTTGGTATGACATATGCAGAGTCAAAAGCATCACCACCAGCTTCCCTGAGAGTGACGAAGCATTCTTGAACTTCCTCTGTTCAAAGCAATATATGGAGGAAGGTCACCACCATTTTGTCGATTTTCTCATACAAAGTGCAGGTCAATATTTTAACAAGGACTGATTTGAAAAAAATGACTTCTCTGTTTTTGCGACTCCCCTCACATCAATTGCAAGTAACTTAGCACAACAGAGAAGGACTACCGTACAAGGCATTTCTACATATTGTCCAACTGAGTGCTAAGCAATATCCAAATAACTTAAAATAATCCAAAAAAAAAGAATCCAATAGAGTTTAAGGATGCTCCGCCGATATCGAGTGCAATGGCCTTGAAAATGGGCCTTTTATTGTTTTCTCTTTTTATACACTCTTGAGCTCTGCAACAAATTGCTTGCGATCTGTATAACCACTTAATCCCCTTTTGAAAGGTTCCTTTTCAAATGTTTCGTCATCTTAGTTTCATTGTTGATATCCTCATAATTCATAACTTCAAAAACCACACTTTGTATTTCTATTTTCTTGGAGCTGAATGTATTGCAAAATGGATCATCTTGCAGGTCAAGATATCAGCAGAACTTCAAAAAAATACTTCTGCGTTTTAAAAATTACAAAACTTGCAAGATTCAGATCCATATTTAAATAATGCATTAAAACAACTTCCATTCAAATTGTTTTAAAGTAACTGAAAAATAAGTTATTGTTAAATGAATTACTAACTTATTAAAAAATTCACTATCAGAGAAACATCCCTTGATAAATTGAACATCATTCATCACAAAAACGACAGCATATAATAGACAAAATCATTCCTACAACTCAAAGCTGCAAAGAATATGCAATATAGTTCGTGGAGCAAACAATT
Source organism: Hirudo medicinalis (assembly GCA_011800805.1). NCBI lineage: Eukaryota > Metazoa > Annelida > Clitellata > Hirudinida > Hirudinidae > Hirudo > Hirudo medicinalis. Next base: position 269,680 of record MPNW01000279.1, read on the forward strand.
TTCTTCTTAATAAACTGGAAGACATGGAGCATGGGCAACGTAGATAAAAACGGCTACAAATTCTCGCAATGTGAGCACATCGTCGCCCTCCCACAAGCAGTGATCGTGGTGAGAACTTGCACCCTCCGATCATCGTCACAGAGTGGAATTGTGGCTGATTTCGAGGATGCATGAGCGGAGTCCCAGGTGCTCCCGACACCACCGCTGCTGTGACTCTTCCCCTCTTTCAGCCCACGCAGATTCTCCATCTGGAAAGTTCATCAATGAATTCTATAATATTCTATTCTATGGCTATTCTTTTGCTAATAGAACATCTTAATGTTCTTTTAATTTTAATAAAGAATAACTGAACCTGTTTTTGAAGTTTTGCAACTTTACTGATTTGGTCCGCTTTGACCTGCATCTTAAGTTTGATGTCTTCAAGTTCTCTTAGAATGCTGCTTTGAAAATCAGAACTTGAGCTGGTTAGCATCATGCGCTGCATCTCATCCCGATGGCTGAACATTTACGATTAGAGGTTTAGAGACTAGCCATTTGAGACTGGCGATAAAAATATAAACTTAATGCCATTCTTAATAAGAATTAAGTGCAAGTATTACGTTCGCCAATGCAACAGAGAGCACTATCTGGGTTTCTATTTTTACAATTGTATAATGTTGGGCAAATTGCCACCCTGTAAATTTCCAGTTAATAATAAAAATTAAATTGATTAGCATCCTAATCAATAGCATAATCACCGCTCAAAATGTGAAAGTTCTTCTTGCAGTTGAGAGAGGAGACATTCCAGCTCAAAACTGGAATCTGAGAGTGATTGAGCAGGAAGGGATGGGGTAGGAAGTGATTGTGTCTGAAGAGTCGTTGATTCACTTAAATGCATTGCATTGAATTTCTTATTGACAGGGACTCCCTGGCAACAACAGGTTATTTTGAAAAATATTTTGAAGAATTAGTTCTCATGCAACAATAATTCAGGGATCGATGATGATAATTTTAAATTTACAATCATTAATGTACGTTTTCAACTTGATAAGATCGTAAATAAGAATGTAATGCAATATTTTTACACAATTTATTGTAGAGATTACATTAAAAGTGAGAACAAATTTACTGTACTGAGATGGGAGTACTTTGTTGGAAGGCAGTCCTTGGCTTCATAGGAGAAAGATAAGTTGTTCTATTTAACTGGATTACAAAATTAGTTTAAATTGTTACCAACAATACTTCAAATTTCTTGATTTTTTTTGTGAGGCCATGTTGCAGTTTCCTTGGATGCATAATGACATTCACAGAATTATAAAGAAGTTAATAAATAATCTTAAAATGAATTTAAAACATTCTATCTGCATCACATCATTCATCTGCCACATACCTTCAATCATAGACCACTTAAAGGCCATGATCACCTGCATCAACCAGTCCATAAATCATCACTCATCAACTAAGGCTTTTTATATGCCTCCTCTGCCATCTCTAAAGCCCTCCATCCCCCCCATCAGATCTCAGCAAACCCTAGATATCTTCGATCACCATTTGAAAACACAACTCTCCAGAAAGGCATTTTAGGAGCCAAATAATCCAAGTTACTCACGAAAGTATCTAGCATATGTATGGCAACGTATAAACAATTAGTAAGTCCAGCACCGTGAAGATACATTTAATCAGAAATCTAATTTATTTTTCTGTTTTATGAGATAATAAATCAATCATAGCTGAATGATCAGTCTCTTTTTAATGAAATCACTTCCTTCAGTAGGAAGAATTTAAAAATTAATTCCACAACACATCAATTTAATTTTATTGCAGAAATTCTTAACTTTTTATGTAATTCAAAACCTAACATCTCAAAATTACCTCACTAGATTTGTCTTCAATAATTTGCTTGTTTCGCCTCTCCTGCCGAAGAAGTGCCTCGAGTTCCCTGATTTTCCTCTGGAGATGTTTTTATTTATTACAATTTTATTATCACATTCACACAAAAAAGATCGCCAATTTTTGAAACCTCGACACCTTCCTTCATATTTTGGAGTCTTTCTTTTTCTGCATTTAAGTTTTGATCTTTTCTACCACCTGCCTGATTGGGCCTGTAGAAAATCACAAATGAATCAGTCAACTGAGGTGAAAGAAAATAAAAGTTGATTCCCGAACATAACGAAATAATTTTATAATTCAAATATTATGAGATAATTTCAAGTGCCTTAAATATGACATCCTAAGTTAAGGATGATAGACTTTTATATTAAATATATTAGTTGTTTATTGTAACAACCTGTTATTTCTGAAGGGAGGAGCACCAGATGTAGAACTAACTTCAAAGCTCAAACCAAAATAATTCTCAAAAGAATGTTTCAAATCATTCAAATATTTGTCCAATGACATGCACCTACTCTCAGCATTTGTCAGTTTGGAGGAGAGTTCTGTATTAAATAGAGAGCATTCAAGAATTGAACAAGTTAAGTTATAATTTCATGACACAAACTGCAGCAAATGACAAGGCTTTCAATACCAAACGTATATCATATTTTATTTTTCATTAGTTGAATGAATGAATGTAGAATGGCTAGTCAAAACTCCAAAATGTAAATGAAATGCATTTGATCAAAAATTAACACAAAGTCGATTGAAACCATATAATTTCTCTGAACAATCACCTGAAATATCATTTAAATTTGATGAAGTATTGATTTTATTGAATGGAGATGTTTGAGCAGTTCTCTGACTTGTTTCTCTACTTAAGTCATGGAGATGTGCTAATGCTTCATTTTTTTCTTTCTCGAGTTGAAAGATTTTTTCCTGAAGATTTCTTAGCGCCATCATAACAGCTGCAAAACATAAAATGCATGAGCTTTGACATAAAAAACCACAAAACTTGTATTATATACAACCCTCTTTGTTGCTTTCAGGCATTTGATGCTTGCCAGGTGATGCTTCATCATCTGGGTAACACTTGTAGTCGGGAAAGCGTACGGACGACCCAAAGTTTAACGGTGCACGAGGGTTATCAGTCGCCGATCTGTTTGTGAGTGTAGGAGCCGTTGTGTAATGGGAAGAAAGTTGCTGATCTGTATTAAATGTCGAAGACCTATTTGATTTAGGCTTTGTGACTGAAGGTAAAGTCTGTTCAGCTGTATCAGTGTTGGCCGATACAGTTGGTGGCTGATCATTGCCCGGTGAACTTCCACTAGCGTTCATTCTCATACTGGCAGCTGCTGGCAATTCCATTTGTTCCGTGCCTTCAGAGGCATGTTCGGACATTTTGTTCTTTGCGTCCTAAGCAGATACGAAACTTTGCGACCCTATGTAGAATTCGAACTGATTCGAGAATAACAGCAAGGTTATCAAGCTAAGAACTCAACCCGCGATAATTTACAGCGGCAACTAGTTAAGGCCGTTGCCAAGACATTGTTTGGAAAAAGAGTGTCGATGAAATGTTAATGCTGTAATTTCACTAAATTTGACTTCATAACTTGTCCAATTATTAAATTAATTAACTCTAAAATATCAACAGGACATTTTCTAAAAAAAAATCAAAAGCAAATCTTTTAAATTGGGCGTTGTCACCCGAACAATCTAAGGAAAAAAGGCATCACTTAGACAAAAAAATTATCATACTGCTCAGCACTATTATTTATCAGAGCGATAGTCACTCTTCCACAGGGGGAAGCCAAGAATGATAAAAATTAAAATTGAATTTTCGTAGGGGCTCCCTCGTCAAATAATCTGCCCGACGTGCGACACTAGATGTTGTTAGCCTGCAGATCTGGAATAGACTCCCCCCTCCGATTGCCAAGACTGATCCAGTAGGATTCCGCTCCGCCCCCAAAACTTTCCTCTTCGGAGAAAGCTTTAGAAAACTTCTACATTAGTGGTCTTGAAGTTCTGTTGAACATACGCCACTCTAATCAAACTCTATATCGTTATCGCTATAGTATCTCACCCAGTCTCAGAGCTAACAGATGAATTAATTGAACTCCAAGATCATTCCAATTACTTAATTTCAATGATCACGGCTAAGCATTCAAAATATTGTTCCAAATAAGGGTTCCAAATTCCAAAAACCCACTTAAAAAATTATATTGAAAGGTCTACAATTGTTTTCCCCCTATTCTTCCCTGCAGCAACTTTCTTTACAGCCAACGGAAGCTCATTGAAGGGGAACACTTTTTCTATGAGAGGTACCATCTGAAAAGCAATTTAATTACATATAGCCATTCAATGCTCAACCCCTAGAAATTCCAACCTTCTTCTTTTCTATGAGATCTCTGACAACATTAAGTGCCTCTGCATTTGGATAGAAAACTCCCCATGAAACAAGACCACCCTGTTTTAAACCCTAAAAAATAAATTCATTTTCATTCATTCATAAATTCATTCTATACAAATTTTCTTCAATATATGTGCATTAAAAAAAAAACCTTTAATTTGGCAAGTGCGAGGTCAAGACCACTTTGAATAAACCCTACTGGTACACCATACTTGTTGATATTTTTCAGAAAAGGATTTATGATGGTAACATATCTTGAACATAGATTAGGTTTCAAAAGTTTCAAGTTTGTGTTGAGGTCTTCAGAGGCAACCAGGTCATAAATCAAATCATATCTGGAAAGAAATATGTTTAGGCTTATGCTTTAAATGACATACCTATGTCAACAATAATGTATTTTTACATTCCTTCCAATTGCTCTTTAACTGGAATTTTAATAATAAAGCTTTACAAAATCATCAAGCATGATTCAAAACAACTTTTAATCTCATCTAAGTCATTGCCATTATTAATAAATGTCTAATCTTCAAAATAATGACTACAAATAAACAAGCAAAATAACATAGCAATGCATCCAATGAACATATTTACCTGCCATGAATATTGAGCTGATGGATACAGTCAGAATCGTGGTAATCCACAGCATTTGTAGCCCCAAGTTCTACTGCTTTGTCTAAAAAGTCAGCAGAAACTGTAGCTGTAATCTCAGCTCCCCAAGCCCTGAACAACTTGGTAACATCAAAATTAAATTAAATGTTTAATTAATTGCATTGTTTGCAGTCACTTATGCTGCTTGTCATTTCTAGTGCAGCTTATAACAAACATGATGTATATTATATATTACTATATGCTTAAGAATAAAGTGATGTTAGGAAACAAACTTATTTCAACTTTAATTTGGATTATAAGATTTTGTTAAATGTCTTTGGCAGAATAAACACAAAATCACCTGGATGGCAAAACTTCCAACTCCACCACTACCTCCAAGTATTAGAACTCTGAAAGCATTGACATCTCAAAAAGATCATCTCAAAAGGTTAAAATTTAGAAAGTAAACACACTTTTTGTCTATAAATTTCTTTTCTTCAAGCTTACCAAGGCAGGAAATTGCTGCCCATGTAGTTGATGCAACATAAGGAAATGCAGTGGCTTCTACATGTGATAAATTTTTTGGTTTGAAAGAGAGCTGTTAAATCAAGAATCACAGTTTATGATTACAAATGCAATATCAACATCAATAATACTCTTATGTTGACTCACATCCGACGAAGGAACTGTAATATATTGTGCAAACGAACCCTGATATGAAGCTTTAACTGTGCCCCAAACCTTGAGAACGAACACACAATTAATGCCACAAAATTTATAATGCTCTTTTAAAAAGATACAACCTCATCCCCAATTTTAAATTTTCTTGAATTTACTCCTTTACCAATATCAATAATTTTACCAGAAAAATCACGCCCCAAAGTTAGAGGAAACTCCGAGCCTTCGGCAAGCGAGTCTTCCACCCTCCTCAAAGCATTTATTGCCACCGAACCATATCCCTCTGCAAAAGTTTGTCAATTTCGCACCATGATTAAGTAAAATACGAAACTTAAAATAAAAAAGTTCTACCCATCATCCGTGTATCAATAGGATTAATACTGGCAGCTTTAACTTCGATTAAAACATCGTATGGGCTCCTGATGATGGGGAGGCTTACTGTTTCCAACTTTAACTCATCAGCATTTCCATATTTGTGAATATGCCACGCTTTCATGCGTTGTGGAACAGAACTAGCATTCCTCTCAAAATAAAAACGAGCAATTGTCCCCCTGCAGACATTTGCGAAAATCGACACGCAAGACCTCATCTTTCGAATGATAAACAAAAATAAAACCCAGAGTTCACTTTTACTAAAGCCTTGTTTGATTTTGCATTTAAAATTAAGAATGCTGCAAAGCAAATAAACTCTATCGTATTATAAAATTAAATAAATTTGTATAATAGATTTAGCTTTACAAACTCTTCAATTAAACAGGAAATTCAATGGAGGGCACGACTTCTAGCTGCACCAAATACCATCACTCCACAACGTGCGAACGATGCAACTCAACACAAACTTATAGTACTAATCTGAGCAAAGCTATAATTTACGACTGCCGTTGTTGGTAGTCCACTGATGAGCCATGCTCGTCAAAGACAAATTCAAATATTGCAAAAGTGAGACTATTGGGCAGCAGAAGATCGTTTACAGAATTGACGAAATAAAAAGCCAATGTCTGCAAATACAATTTTAAACATCATTTTACAGTCTCTTCTGCAAATTTTGATACATAATTTTTATTTCATTTGATAAGAAAGAGTCAAAATGTAGAAAAACATCATCCAACGAGGCCTGTTCCCTTAAAACCTTCTTCAATAACTGAGCCTAAGAAGAAAAAAGTTATTCATCAATGAATAGGCAATGAAACTTTTAAAAACAACATTCATGCAAACCTCCTCCAACTGTATGAGGGGCAAAATTTTCCTCCAAATCTTCAAGAACCTACAAAACGACAAAATACTGATTCTTATAAATATTATTTGAAACAGTATTTCAGTGCAAAAGTTATTGTAATTAACATAAACCTAATAATAAAGCTAATGCTAACATGTCACATGTAAGATTTTAAATTAGCACTTCCACTATTTATTTATAAATAAAGGACATTGGCATTTTTATTGCATCTATAAATCATCAACATCAACTAGATGTAGTAAGGTTCATCAAACACATCACCTCAAGTTTAATAAGAGCTTCAGGAGGCACGCACAATTCCCCCAATGTGCAGTCATCACCAACCAGCTCCCTTCCGTCAAAATGCAGAACCTGGTTTGTTTTGTAGACTTGAAATTGACGAAATATCTGGCAAGAATTTAGCAAAAATAATATAATACAAATAAATGTACTTAAATCATTAGTAGAAATACAATGCAAATAAATATAGTTCATTTATATAGCGCCATATGCACACCATCAGAGGCACTTTTTGTTAACCATTTATATAGCACTCCTTCCCAGGGGCGCTTGCGGCAGTGCAGGCTGGGTTTCGAACACAACACATTACAACTGTTGCCATTACTGCCACAAGCAGGAATGCAACCCACTCGGCCAACTTGCACGCCTAATATATACAAATAAATAAATGTTTATATATCAGTTAGCCTAAGATGAAGACTACTTAGAATGTATTATGAGTAGTCAAGAGATAAGGTTTCTACTTCGATGTGGAGATCTTTAAGAGTTGTGTCGGAGCTGACGACAATCTCCTTCTCTCCTCTGTTCTTTGACCTTCTTCCACTTCTCCTGACAGCTGCACAGCACTCCAGCCTTGGATATTTTTCACCAGGCACATCGTCATCTGATTTTCGTTTCTTTGACTTTTAAATTAAAACATAAACAATAAATAAAATCTTTTGATCCTTACAAATACCTAATTTTTTTATGGGCTCTTAATAAATTGGTAGCATTTTGCATCAATGAGTATACCTTTTCCTCTACTCCTGTATTGTTGCTATAATTGTCATCGTTGTTAACTGACAAGACACATTGTTGGATTGCCGATGAATCTGAATCATAACTATCGAGTCTATGGACGTAGATTTTTGCTTTCACATAATGAAATCTCGATTGAATCTCTTCTTTTCTTCTTTCTTCTAAGCAATCTACACACAACTCTGAAAGTGAAAGATTTTAGATCTTAAAAGCAGATAAATAGGACCATTAAAAAATAAAGAATAAAACTGCAGTGGGATGGTGACTTCACTGACTTCAAATTTTAAATTACCTGGAACTGAAATTGCAAAATGGGAGCCACTTGATTTTGTCCCAGTGATTTCCACGAAAACCTCGTGATCCACATGGAAGTAGTTCTTCAAAATTTGCCATTCATTAGGCCATAGTAAAACAAATTGCCTGTAAAGAGAATAATTGAAGCATGAGGCACCAATTAAATTTGGTCATGTCCAAATAATTACCTTCTTACAATACTTTTGAACATTTTTTTTGATGGATGTGTTCCATCATGAGGTGGTATTATTTAGCAAACAACAATGAATAGAAATTACAATGAATAATAATTCAATATTATTATTAAATGTATCTTTTGGAATGCTAATTTCTCAACCTGCCAATCTCATTGGACTGTTCAGAATCCCAAGGGTCAAAGAGTAATTTTCCGTGACGGCAGACCAAAAGGCGATTACAGACTGAGGCTGGCATTTCGTGTTTGCTTGAATCTCTGAGAAAATAAAGTCAACTCGACCAATCAAATGTGAAACCAATTGTTTGCATTTGGACATCAAATGAGCTTAATAGAATTACATGAGCACTACAAGCCAAGTTAATGTAAAAAATACAAGCCAAGTTAATGTAAAAAATACAAGCCAAGTTAATGTAAGAAATACAAGCCATGTTAATGTAAGAAATACAAGCCATGTTAATGTAAAAAATACAAGCCATGTTAATGTAAAAAATACAAGCCATGTTAATGTAAGAAATACAAGCCATGTTAATGTAAAAAATACAAGCCATGTTAATGTAAAAAATACAAGCCATGTTAATGTAAAAAATACAAGCCATCCATCCATCCATCCATCCATGCGGTATCCTCTGGGAACATTGGACATAATTCACAAGTTGAATAAAACCTTTGTATAAAAACGGAATTAAAGCAAGACTTTGTGAAGAAAATTGTATGATTTACATTCTGAATGTGCAGTGGTCAAGAACGAGTAAGATCATCTGTCCACTAGATTTTAACATAATATTAACACAATAATAACATAATAATAACATATTAATAACATATTAATAACATAATGACAACATATCAATAACATAATAATAACATAATAATAACATATCAATAACATAATAATAACATAATAATAACATATCAATAACATATTAATAACATAATAATAACATATTAATAACATAATAATAACATAATAATAACATATCAATAACATATTAATAACATAATAATAACATATTAATAACATAATAATAACATAATAATAACACAATAATAATAACATATTAACTTATTATTTACAAAACCCACTAACCATTCACTCATCCTCCCTCCCAAAAAATCACAACATCTCTGAATAAATTATCAACTTCATCAATCATCGGCATGTTTTCTGAGTTTGGAATTTAGGGAAATAAATGGGCTTTTAGAAGAATGAAAAATATTGAAATTAATTTGAACTGGAAGAATGTTTTTGAGTTCACGAGGTCACAACCGATAGGTTTCAATCGTTGAGTGCAAGGGACTGCCACACGGAGTAGCGACCCGAGGTCGGATGGATTCATTATGGAGTCAGGGTTAAGGTTCAGGTTTTGGGGCTAGAGGTTGGGGGCTAGTTATTAATTAGCCAGAATTAGTTATGGTCGGACGGTCAAAGGACGAACCAATCCGAGTAGGTGGACGGAGAGATGGACGGGCGGTGAATAATTTATCGGATTGATTGGAAAAACATAGGGTCCGGTGTGCACGGGTGACGAAACACCCCCTGGAAATGAGATCACCATCTCCTCCCATCGGGAACTTAGCTGAAGCCAGTATCACGCGGTCAACCATTGTCCAGATATTTACGGCTTCCTCTTTTGTGCGCATGACATTCCTGAGACTTCCGCTTTTTGTTTATAACGCCTGCCCACAGTTTCTTCGTTTCTTCCTTCATTCTTGCACTCACTCACTCACTCACTCATGATCTACTCATCTACTCATCCATTAACTCGAGTACTCATTCTTTATCCAGCCTTCAATCAATCCACTCAACAATGCCTCCATCCAATCATTCATTCATTCATCCATTCATTCATTCATTCATTCATTCATTCATTCATCCATTCATTCATTCATTCATTCATTCATTCATTCATTCATTCATTCATTCATCCATTCATTCATATTAGTCTTTTACCATCATTTGAAATGTTCTCAAAACTGAACTATACTGAACCTATCTTTGTTGATTCTCCTGCGTCCAGCAACTGAAGACTGAGGCTCAGAGGAATTCTGACGACCTGATGATGATGAAGTACGAAAAGCAGGCCAAGCTGATCAATCAGCTGGAGAAGAGAATTTCCCAGATGGAGCTTTCGTCCGGTCAACCGGGCATGCCCTCGAGCCCTGCACAAGAAGCTAGCACTGTGATTGGACTCTCTAATGCCACAGTAAATGTGAGCTTTCAGTGATGACGATGATGATGTGGTGGTGATGGTGATGCTGGAAATGGTGATATGGTGGTGGTGATGATGACGATGATGACAATGATGTGGTGATGATGGAGGTGATGTTATATTTTATTGCTACGAGCAGAATTTATGTCTCAAATTGAAGATGCATTCATCTAGAATATATATATATATATACACACACAATAATATACATGTATATGTTCATATGGATGTACGTGGAATATAAATGGAATGAATGTTAGTCGAGATGTCACCCTCATAGTTGCCCAAGTTATCCATGCCGGGCGAACCAAGTTTTGGGCCCTCCTCGACCGGCAACCAGACTCAGGCCCCTAACATCTTGTCCATGGAGGGCTTGGATAATCCAGTCGAAGAGGAAGGCGAAGTCAGTCACGATTTTTAACTGGTTGAAAAATAATTGATCGATTGTGAAGTGATCAGTCAATCAAAGTAATTAGAGAGACTGTGTTATTAGTTAAAGTCTTGAATTACCACAACTTCATACTTGTCAATTCCATTGATAAGATTTTTTTTATATTTTCTATCTTTGTTTTTTCCCAATGTAAATATTGTTGAAATGTCCACGAATCGATTCATTAGCATAACGTTTCCGAGCAGACGTTGATACAGCACAAGGAGTTCGAGGATTTGAACCTCTTGAGGCAGAGTCCCCCACATCTTGCCTGCTTCCTCAAGTACCTCATTCAGAGTAGCAACCCCAATTACATGGTTAGTCTATCAGATGGCTAAATTGTACCCCTGTATAATATGGTCTGGCTGCATGATGATTGGTGGATGACAGAGGAAGTCCAAAATATCATTTGGTATGATTGGTTGTGAATAATCTGACAATCGAACCACATGTGCCTCTAATTGGTCATTAGGTAATGGGTGGGGTGGGATTTCTTTTACCTTTAAAAATTGTAGCCAATGATCTGCATTGCATTGACAGCTCTTCCACATCGTTGCCAATTGTTACGTCCAATCAAGTCTCAAGGAGACTTCGCAATCAGCCAGATGGGCTTTTGAAATTTACTTGGCCTTCCTGCTGGAGACGTCGGTTTGTATTTTCAAAAAGTGGAATCATGTATGTGATTATAGCTGAAATAACACCAAACATACTGAATCAAATGTCAAGCATAGTTGAATTACTAAAGCAAGTCCCATGTCAAGTCTTTATCACACATTGTGCTATGAAGCACATTTATCATCATCACAAACTTCATCATTAAATCTGTCATCACGAATAGCAACATCGTCATCATCATCATCATCATTCTTGACCGCAGCCTCTGCCTCTCCGACTTCATCCGAACATAGTCAAGTTCGTCGAGTCCTGTCTGAGTTCTGGCAAGGACACCAAGTCCATCTTCCACTCGGCTCTCTCCAGCGTCCAGGAGCAAATAGTCAAACAGCTCGAAGAATTTCAACACCAGAGGACTTTGGGTGAGTGGAGGGAGGGAGGGATGGATGGATGGATGGATAAAGGAGATAAGGGAAGGGGTTGATGGATGAATGGATAAAGGAGATAGATGGGAGGAGGGGTCGATGGATTGATTGATTGTTTGATAAAGGAGATAGATGGGACCAGCATTAATTAGAAATAATTTGTTCTGCCTGTTGTTGGGTGCCAATGCATGCCAAGAGTGTTGCCAGTTGTCAACAGACTAGGATGTCAAGTGATCAATCTCAGCTTTCTCTAGCAAACAATATCCAAAGGTCAACTCGTAACATTGACAAATTTTTGCCAGGACTGGGCAACTTCTTTGGGGAAGAACTCCTCCCGAAACCAAAGTCCAACCTCTCGACATCATCGTCTTTCACAGCCCCCGTGACCTACAACACATCACACCGACCGCCCCTCTCCCACTCGAACCTCTCCTTGACCTCGTCTCCATCAATGACCTCGGTCAACTCCACCGCAGCTTCTTCGAGAGGGACGAGCAACTTGTCCTCGTCCTCTTTTTCCCACACCAAGTCTTCCAGCATTGGCAATGGATCGGACGTCTTTGTAGTGGAGAAGATCCTTTGGGAGGTGTTCGAATCGTGCCTCACCAGGGAGGAGGAGAACTCATGGAAGCCCGAGGAAACACGACCTGCAATAGCGGCCGCTCTGGCTACTTTCTTCAGGCACCAGGGCATACCGCTGTCCAACAGGCAGAACCAGTTAACGTTGGACAGTATACCATCCTTCGTTTGGAGGGACAAGAAAGCCCTGAAGAGCAAACTGAAATTGCACGTCACCGTGAACAGTCATTACTTTGTGCCGCACTTGTGCAGCTTGATGACCGTCGTCGAGTGCTCCCTCTGTTCCAACGTCCTCTGGGGGGCAGGCTACCAAGGACACAGGTGTCAGTGCTGTGACATGGTCTTTCACAACAGCTGCATGAAGCTGCCTTCAGTGCCACAGTGTTCCAAAGTGCCTTCGAAATTGAGATCGGGTCGAGAAGAACACTCTTCCACCTTCTATGCCCCAGGTCCGTGTCAACTGTTTTAGTGAATCGAATTCATGAATTGAATTAAGAATAACATATAATATTATTGAATCATACTCTTATAAATTAGCAATGTAGATATTCGTTATTTATGGCAATCTGTTCATCCCTAGACCCAAGCTCCTTTCACTCACTTCCTCTGAGGAGGAAGAAGAAGGGATTGGATGAGGGTCCAATCCTCAGCGACTCAGAGAATGTGATCATGTCAGAACTCGATCTTGTTGGCTCTCCAACTGGATCCATGACCCCGCTCATAACTGGCCATGGATCGGGCCCCTCATTAACTCACCTGTCCTCATATGAAATCAACGACTCGGACATGGAGGTCGAGCAAGACCTTCCGCCCCTGTCAAAGGTCATCCCCGAAGATGCCCTATCGCAGCTGGTGGGTGTGGCCAGAAAGAAACAGGAGATCATTAATGGTTGGTTGATTAAATAAATAAACTCTTGTCGTTTATTTTGAATTATTGAAAGCTTACGAGTTGTGATGATGATGCTGTTGGTTGCTTTGTTTGTTTAATAGAGGAAAAGTTATTAAGCTTGATTAAGCTTATTAAGTTGATTAAGCTAAATTTGTTAATCTGAAATCTGATTATCATTGAGATTGTTTTTGTTGAATATTTTGACCGATTTTCTATTTGTTTATTCTTAAAATTAAGTCTCCACAAGACTGTGTTTCAATTGAATTCACGGACGTAGCCTGCCGTTCTTTTTCCATTTTAACATCTAATTTGTCCTGATCGTTCAACAACCTCTCCACCACAGAGTTGTTTTACACCGAACGCTCCCATGTCAAATCCCTCCTCATCACGGTCCACCATTACCTCAAACCCATGAGGAACGACCCGAAAATCGACCAGCAGCTCGTCGACCTTCTCTTCCCGAACCTCGAGTCCATCACGCAGTGGCACAAGGAACTGAGCATGGACTTCAAGGCACGACGAAAGGAGCAGCCGGTCGTCCATGAGATCGGAGACATACTCATGAACAGGGTGGGTGTTTTAAAATCGAGCGTCATTGATGTGGAACCTACGATGATTAATTCCTTACGGAGTGCAAGGAATTACTTGTCGTGAAAAATGCCCATTTCATCGGGATGCATTATTACCTTGGAGCTGTCTTTTTTTGGCTGATTCCTTAAATTTGGTTGTACATCCATTTCACTTGAATTTATCCTTTTTTTTTAAGTTAAAAATAGATAAAAATCTAGAAATGATTACCATGCCGAATATCGTATTTGACGACCTACGTCCATTGTCGAACTTCTAGTTCTCTGGACCCAGTGGCCTGAGACTCCAAGAGCAGTGTGCTGACTTTTGCAAGGATCAACTGGTCAACCTGGAGCTGTTGAAGAACAAGAGGAGACAGGATGCTTATCTCAACCACTTCATCATGAATGCCACTCAGAAGGAGGTCTGCAAGAAGCAGGACCTCAAGGATCGTCTGCCGAAGGTCATGCAACGGCTCACAAAGTACCCGCTACTCTTTGACAATCTCCTCAAAATCACCCCAGGTAGGCAAGTCGACTCGGTCCAGTTCTTGTAGGTCGGTCGCGTTCCGGCCAAGTTTAAACGTTTTTCTCTTAAAATCCTTGTTCCATCTTGTTCCTCAGTTGGCACGGAGGAGCACGCCAGATTGTTGAGGGCTCTCAAGAACATCAAGATGATCCTCGACGAAATCAACGAGACCGTCCGAGACAGCGAGAACCGTCGCGTCCTCCAAGACATGCAGCGTCGCATGGACACCAGACATCTCGAGAACGAGCGTCACCCGATCCTGGATGAGTTTAAGGTGAGCAATTGGAGATAGGCTCAGTTCGTGGTTAGGTTTGAATGAATTTAAATTAAATTAATAATTTAAATTAATAATTTAAATTAACCTGTTGAAAGTTTCAACTTGAAACGTAACTAATAGTTGCAATATGGGAAATATTTATTAACAAATGTAATTATAATACCCAAGTGCTGACTAATTCTATTTTTAGGTGATATCATATTCTAGGTAATTTTAATGGCGGTAATTTGCCACCCCTCGGGTGGGGCGCTATATAAATGGTAGAATGATTAAAAAAGTGCCTTCACTTGAATGCACAAGGCTCTCAAAAGATCGGCTAAATACAAAATAACAGTCGATTCCCTTTTCGACCAGAACATCCAGTTGACCGAACACAAGCTGCGCCATTACGGGCCTCTGACGTGGAACGTGAGCGCCTCCAAGAACATCGAGCTCACCCTCGCTCTTTTCCAGGACTTCCTCATCATCTTCCAGAGCCAGGACAATCGGCTGGTGCTCAAGTGCGAAACGACCGGGCAAGATTCTGCCAAGTTCGTCTTCATCCCCGTCCTCAAGCCGGGCACCCTGCTCGTCAAGGACGCCCCCAGGAGTGAGTAATGGTTTTTCATGATTGGCTGTGACCTGATTTATGTGCAGAGGTTTGGAATATGTATGTGGTTGTTGGACATTTTTATTATTTCATTGTCTTTCATGGTCTTTGTTTAAAGATGTGTACGGTATCAATGGTCGAAAAGGGGCTATAAGGGAATTTGATGCTGGTAATATGTCAGCTTCCTTTGTTTGAGTGTGTTTACAAGCGATAATAGAATGAACGGTAATATTATTTTCAAACGATAACACGACAAGCAGAAGTGAAACGTTTCGCACGAGTTGATTGGTCGATGAGTTGCAAATCGATTGAGATTTTCAATGTTGTAATTGTTGTTTCCTCCTCCGCAATGACAAACACAGCGACCAGGAAGTTTTACCTCATCAACGCCTCCAAGGAAGCCTCTCAAATGTACACGTTGACGGCCAAAACGAAGGACGTCAGAGAGGAGTGAGTTTTGACGTTCAATCTTTTTCGATTGGTTATTTTTGGTTGTGACAATTTTCATGGTGGCCTTCAAGGTAGACGTGTGCTTGTACTCACAAATAATAATAAATCTGGAATTAAAAAGAAATTTGTTAATTATTCGAATTCATATTTGTAATTGTGAGCGTGGTTTATTTATGTAGCGCCATTTATATAGCTTGGCATCAGAGGCACTTTTTGTTAGCTCTTTCCGATAGTGCATGGGCAACATGAGATAATTTGCACGCCAAAAGAAAATCACGTGGATTGTTGAAATGCACTCAAACTCTCATCTCACCTCCAACATTTAACAACCAGGTGGATGAAGCAAATCAGAGAAGTGACAGAAGAATACAAGAAGAAACACAGTCAGCCTCAGAGCCCATCCAAACAGCCCCCGAAACCCAGCGTCCTGACCGAGGTGAACCCCTGCTACGAGGTCGTCGAACCGGAACCTACCGAGGCCAGGTGGGATGAAAGTCTATTTACTGTCGTTGAAAAATTATGTATTGCCTATCTTTACATGCACTTGCCTTCAATTTACTTCAATGTCGTGTGGCATGAGTAATTACATTATTTTAGAACATAATGTTACTATGATATATTCAGTCAGTAGGCTTCGCTAGAATTGTCATCTTTAGGAACCTTGTCAGCTCCTACAGCTACAACAACAACAACGTGTAGTGCTGTACAAATAAATAGCAGACAAGCATAATTGAACATTCCAATGACCAACCACTTTGTGCGATTAATTCTGACAGTCGAAGACAAGATGGAGAGGCAGCGAGCGCGAAGGAGCACGTGGATGTGACCGACGGAGGGAAGGAAGAGGCAGACGACGACGAACTCGCGAACAACGAGCACTCGTCCGTCGCATATGATCCAGGTAGGGCGATAGGAACATTTCTCATCAGAGGTTGGGAGGGCCAGGGGGTTAACTTCAACAGATGTGTGGGGTCAAAAGGCCAATGCATTACAATGCAACCTTTTTCTGCGGGGTCGGCTGTTTACGACAGCTTTGATTTCACTTTCAGAAAAAGAGCTCAAGAGGCAGATAATTGCTACTCATGAGCTCATGATGGACAAAATAAAAGCACTGAGTGAACTTCATCACATCGAGTCGCCAAACTTTGACCTGGTAAGTTGATGATGATGATGATGACGATATAGATGGTGGAGTTTTGTTAATGATGAAGATAAGCTGGAAAATGCCACTATCATTTTCAATCATACACTGACTCCCTTCTTAAATTTTTTTTTTACAGTCAGAGAAGACTTTGCCTTTGGACACAGACAGTGACACTTTCATAACCGCCATGGACAGTATCATAGACGGCATGACGGATTTCTTCACCTCCCTGCCCGACGTCCTTCTTCCAGAAAGTGTGGAGGAAAATGGATCACAGGAATGGGATCCAGTTGAGTCCCTGTTGGAGCTCGGAGAAAGGCTCGAGATGCTGGTCCGACAATTGGAGGTGAATTTGTTATTATTATTATTACTATTATTACTATTATTATTATTATTATTTTTATTATTACTATTACTATTACTATTACTATTATTACTATTATTATTATTACTATTATTATTATTATTCTACATTTATTGATAATACATCACTAACGAATGACGTCATTAACTGTCAATCGTTTATGATTGCAGAATCTCGTCCTCCAAAGGAATGCCGTGCCAGACGTTCCTCCGCCCATACCGACTTCAGAGCCTCCCCAATTGGACGAGGAGTCCGGCCTGCCCGAACACGGCCCTGCCTACGTCGAAAGCAATTTTTGATTCCTTCCTCTTTAGATTCACTCGCTCCGTCCGCCAATACTCCTTCCTTTTAAGAATATCCCAAGTTGTTGTAGCCGGAGGGAGTCAGCTGCGAGCCCCTGAAGGATCCAGTGAATCGTGCTCGGATAATTAAAAAAAAAAAAATGGCGTAAACTAAAATACTTTCAATTGATTTTTCACTTCTCTTCCTGGCAAGGCATTTTCTACTGTTGTTGTGGCTCTCGTTTCATGGCCACGTGTTTCAAAGAAACTTTCATTTCGTCCAATGAGCTTTCAGCTTTCCTTTTGTAATGAGAGAGTCGCACCAATCCTAGCAACTGTAACTTTTTTTTTTCCTTCTGATTTTTATAATCGCCGGCGCCAGCGGTGCCAAGCCGAGATCGAGTCACGCGAGTTTTTCGCTGAGAGTCAATTTTATGATTAAGATGATTATGATGACGATGATTATTATGATGATTGTGATTCGTACTTTGTAGCTACTTTCATTCGATGTTTGTTTGTAAGTTTTTAGGACGAGCCCAGTTGCGTTTTATCGGGAATGACCTTTTAAGCTGTAAACAAAATATACTTACCTTTATGTATCTCGTCAGCAATGCGAGATTTCATTTACCTATCGATCGCGTGCAAACATTTCAGCGAGACGTAGAAGCGGCGGCGGCGAAGACGACGGCTGCGTTTTGCTGTCGCTGATTCGAATCGTCGACGGTTGCTATTTTGATTCGACGTGTTTTGCAGTTTCTCGCGTTTAGAACTCGTGTGCATGGTGCATGGTGCGTGTGCATGGACATTCGAAACTGATTTTGGAACCTCTGTATTCTTTCTGCCGATGATCAGATCAAGTGCTTTCCCTGCCCGATGTGGTTTGTGAGTTGAAATCGCAATAAGCGACGGCTGCTAATGTCAACAGTATTCTTATTATTATTGTCAGATTGGGTTGTAAATGGAGCTCACTTTCTCGGGGCGTGATAATTAATGTCTGTTCTGTTCTTTTTAAATCAGTCGAAGAGGTTTAAATTAGTTACTAGTACTTAACTTATACAAACATCTCACTTGCAGGCGGCAGCACAAGCACATCGCGACAAAATCAACGACTTTATTAAAGACTTGATAGGTAGTTAGGTAGTTAACCGTCACAACTCTACAAACCCCCTAGGGATGGGGATGGGCTCACAAGGTGGCCTGGTTACCTGGGTGAAGTGTGCGACTTCAATCGAAATATTGAACAGCCACAAGCAGGAATAAGAACATCGTCATCATCATTGGTTCGTTTAGCGTCTGACATTCCCCTACATGAGTAATGCATTTCTCCGGCCAGCAGTGACATTCAATACAGCTAGAGGAATGTTTAATTCTCCCTGAATAAGCCGTGTTTCCCGAGTTTGATGCCTGCATCCGTCGCTAGCATGAAAGACCTGTTGAGGATGATGACAGACTAAATAAAGTCTGAGTCTGAGCTGCTTGATGAAACTCTGAAACAAACAAGAATCGAAAATGGAAGAAAGGATTCATTCTATCAAAATCGATGCCATCCCTCCAGTAGCAACTGTGAGAATGAAGAAGATGAAGTTTAAAGGTAATGTCGAGAAAGTTACCTAATAATTCAGTTAATGTATTAATTTATTCATCACTTTCTGAATATTGAGAAGCGATGAATTTGGTTAGGGAAGGAGCTGAAGAGGCAAATAATTGTAACCTACAAACTGATGATGGACGATGTTAGGTTTTTGTCCATACTTCACAACGCTCGGGCACCCAACTTTGACCAGGTAAGTTGGCATCGATGATGATGACGATGACTATGGTGATGACGGTGATGACATATTAATATAAATACCTAAGAATTAACAATTATTTCCAAGTTAACAATAGGTGACGATTTGGTTGCGTTGTAAGATGATTTTGATGGAAAAATAATAAAGATATCCAGAGAAATAATGCAGCATCTCTTGATCCCTTTCGCTCACTTCCCTTGCCATTATTCTTCTTTCAGTTTGAAACCCTATCCTTCAATACCGATAGCAACGTTTTCCTAACAACCATGGATGGAGTCATCGATGGATTGGCTGAATTCTTCGCCTCTCTGCCGGATGTCAGTCTAAAGGGTGGATCGCAGGAGTTGGATGCGATTGAATCTCTGCTGGAACTCGGTCAGAGACTCGAAATACTCATTCTCAAATTAGAGGTAAGATTTTTAATTGTTGTGGATCAGCGCCGGATTTAGCCAGGTGGGGGACCCGTTGTGCAATGTGGTGGTAGTGGTCCACAAGCCCCACAAGCCTCTGAAAATCCGGCACTGTTATGGATTGTGATGATGGTGATGATGATGATGATTATTATTATTACTATATTTTGGTTATGGAGGTTGCTTGAATGAATCTATTGATGCTTTTTGTTACAGTATTCTACATCTCAAGGCTTCTGATTAGATGTAATTCCAAAAGACAATGGAGCAATTGGAATTTTCGAGTGAAAGACGGAGGAGCAGAGACGACCTCGACTCCTCATGATTGATGTGAATGACACTAATTATCTACAGATTTGTACTACATAGTTTGATCAGTAATAAATAAAGATTATGTTAATAACGTTAATAGATATTGAGTTTGGTTTGAGTTGTAGTTGTAGTTGTGATTGAAATAGCTAGCGTTTTATTTATTTATTTATTTATTTGATTAAAGTCCGTTGCATAACTAAGATGATTTGGACTGAAATAGCTAGCGAATGAAAACATTCTAAGATTCCTACGGTTGAAGTTCAAGAAGGTTGATAAATGCAACTTGTAATGGATGGGCTTTCTGTAATTCTGAGTTTAAATAAACACATTAAATAAAGATCGGTTATTAAATAAAAAATTGAGAGACAGTTCAGATGCGTAAAAGATTGCGCCTTCATGCTTTTTGTGAGACTGGAGATCGTCTGGCAGGCAAAGTACTTTAATTGAATATTCAAAAATAAATTGACGATACTTTATTACGTAAAAAAAACAGTCTGTGGTTATGAATGCTGGAGTTGGGATTTTCCCTTATTGCGATTTTGATTTTTCTGTTTATTTTGTTCACAGCGGAAAAATGACTGAAGGGTCGGGACAGAAGACACTCTTATTAAGAAAATGTGTTCGTTGTCATATGTTTGGATCAAGTGGATGCTTGGATGCAGATTCGACATGTGGTGGTTGCAAGGAGGCATCCGGGTTACGAGCCACTGTGAACCAACTGTTGCTGCAGATCAGTAACTTGGAGTCCAGAGTTAGGGGAATTGAGAGCAGGTACAGAGAAGGTTTACAAAGAAGTGTTACTCGCCAAGGTATGACTTAAAAATGTGGCTAGGGTGGCACAACGAAAGTGTGATGATAAGAGCACTAGTAATAAATGAATTAGATATAGATTATAATAATTATTAATATAATAATACTAATAATGATTACCATTATCACGATGCTGTAAAGTGAATATGACTTCAATTTAAGGTGCAGAGGAAATACTCAGGGATCAAATAATTACTTTGGTCAAGCATTTGACTCATCTGGCTAAAAGGCTGGCTATGCTTCATCACAGTATCGGGCCCCCACTGTTTGACAAAGTATGATGACAAAAACCATCTATTTGCAGCGACAGCCATGTTCTTATAACAAGATTGACTTAAATTAATAACCTTTGCTTTTCTTTAATTAATACTATTAAAATTATTTCTTTATTTTGCAGTTTTGGCAGAAATTGCCTCAGGACGTACATGCTGACATTTTTGAATGCAATGTGAGCTCTTTTCTAGCAGACTTAGTAAAGTTTTGCAACCCTCTGCATGACATCTCAATCAGTTCGAATTCTGGCCAGGTAAAGACTACCATCGAGCGTCTATTTAATGATAAACATAAACTTATGAAGCTCTTTCGTGATTTCCAGGTGAGGCTTTGGTCCTTCATTCTCAATGTAAAATATGTGATGACTTTGTATTTACCAAATAGTTTTGTGACTGTTGCTAAAAATGCTGCATCAGCAGAGCTTTTTTGTATATCCTGCATTGGAGCTCACTGACAGGGATCCTCAAATGAGTTTTCACCGTCTTCAAATGTTTAGGCCGAGAACTTCCCCCATCCCAAAATGATGGGGAATGGGCCACATCCAGTAATCAGTCCCTGTCAGTGCAACTAAAAATGTCTCATTAGCAAAGCTGTCAAGTTAAGTCACAGTTATACTGAGATGCATGGATATGCTCTTCAAATAATTTATTAATGGTTGCAGGTTCAAAGACTTCACAGACCCATCCAAAACACAGAACTTCCCCAAT
This sequence comes from Hirudo medicinalis, assembly GCA_011800805.1. NCBI lineage: Eukaryota > Metazoa > Annelida > Clitellata > Hirudinida > Hirudinidae > Hirudo > Hirudo medicinalis. The sequence continues at coordinate 291,598 of MPNW01000279.1, forward strand.
CAGATGAACGTCACGAGCCAGACGCCGGATCATGTTCCTTTACTTGAATTTTTAATGTTTATTACTAATTCCAGTTTTTGTTGAGGTAGTCATTGTTACTGCCAATTCAAAGTCCAATTTTGAGTTTTCATTCCAAATTTTTCCTGGGTTTGTGATTAAAGGTGTTGTGACTACATCCCCACTAGGGCTGGCTTAACTTTGTTTACTTTTCGGGTTTCGTACATCGAGGTTCTTTGAGTTTTGCATTCCGAGTTACGTGTCTCGATTCTTCTGCTTTTGAGATTGACTTACCAATATTACATTGCGTTCTGACATTCAAAAAGGTAAACCAAGCTTGTTTAGGCACCTCATTTAGAGAAGAATTTGATTTACAATTGAAGAATGCGATTTACACATTCTTCAAAAATATAGAATCTGTGAAAGTAATAACGTAATTCAGTAAAAGGATACAAAAGTAGAGGCCATGATGGATAGTTTCGGTGTGGAAATGTGTGCGACCAATAACAAGAATAAGAGTAAGAATAAGGTGGAGTCTGCCAAACTTAGTTGGTCCGAGTTGACGTGCTAAGTTTAGTCAATGATAGGCGAATTCTTGCCTGAGCGAGAACCCAGTCACTGATGTCGAAAGAACTCGGCTGTAGTTACAGACCGTGGCTCTGTTATTGCCTGGCATACAAAAGTTTATTTCAATTAAAATGTGGTGACCAAGCAAGCATGACTAAACTTCAGGAAGAAAAATCAACTTTCCAATATATTTATTGCTAATTTTGAATGACCGAATAACAACAACAGTAATATAGTTTAGTGCAATAATAATAATAATAATAATAATAATAATAATAATGTAACGTAGTAGTAATAACAATAATTATATGACACATCAGTAGTAACAATTATAATGTCATAATTATTACCAAAACAACAACATGGCGCTCCAAATTAATGTCTGCAAATGTCACCAACGTGGAATGCTCCAGCGGCAAGTGAAGCCATGAATGTTTACGACCAAACGTTGCGTCGTGTGAGCGACCGACGTCGTCATGGCAACACGATGAGCGCTTGCATTCAATGAAATTATCGAAAATACTTGTCGTCATTAATATTATTGGATGTAATAAATTTAATATTAAGATAATTTCTCGCGATATTATTAATTAATCAATTAATCAATTAATTAAGAATAATTCCAGACTCAACGTAATCACAGTAGAAAAGATGAACAAATGGAAACAACCCATCACCAGATTATAACCGAGGGGAAATATGTTAATTAATGATCATGTGGGGGGGGGGGTAGGGAGGACTATGTACACCACTTGCCATGGACAACGAAGAAGAAGGATTTCAAAGGATTTATAAAACAAACAGATATTACTTAAACTGAATTCCAACGAAATTCAATTAAATGACGCATTAAATTATAAAAATTGCAATAATCTCGCGATAATTATGTAATAATAAATTTATTTATTATAATAATCATGCAATAATGTTCTAATAACGTTTTAAATAAATAGCTTACAAACAGCCGATACATTATTAAAATCGTTGTCAGCCAATTCAAGTCTTTTATATCGTCGACAGCTCCCCACCACGATCTTTAGCCTGTCCAGTTGCGTCCTCAGCTCTTGCCTCTTGGCCACCAGTCCAGACACCCACAGCTGGTTTGCCGCTGTCAAAGTCTGCAGGGCTTGAACTGTGCCGGACTGACTCAGTTGATCCAGTCTGGCTTTGGTGCTCTGACACCTGCTGAGCATGTCCCTCAGAAGGTCAGTCGGTAGAGGAATCTTCGAGTTTAGCTGGTTCGCTATGTCCGCCAGTCTTTGGGTCGTGGAGGTGACGTTTCGGCTGAGCACGTCGGCGTCACTCCTCAGGGACACGACGCGATTGGTCAACTGATTGGCAGCATCCCTTTGAAGGGCAAGTATGTTTTCATTGCCTATAGTCGAGAGGATGGCAAGCACTGAGTTCCTGGTTGAGCCTACGTCGTTAAGCGTTCCATCTGAAAGGCTCTTGAGCTGATCGCTCCTGGCTCGGACGGGGTATAAGACCTGGTAATGTGGTTGGTGAGATAGTGTCCGTTTGGAGAGGCAGTGACGATGGTAATGGGATCTTGATAGTTAACTTACAGTCAGCCATCGTAATAATAATGCTTATAATAAGGTGAATAATGCGCACAATAATATGACAAATGTGATTACACAGGGTCACAAGGACATCATCACAAATCATGATGATACATAAATATACTAACCATAAAAGCTACCACTATGAAGTGAACTTAAGCACATAAGCTTTTTTGCATTTATTCCCTCATCTTAAATCCCCCATCTCTTCCCCAAACTCTTCTCCTCCACTTACCCGCCCAAAATCCTGGCATTTGGTCTGACTGATGCTGCTCGTGTTGAGTGCCTGTCGAGATAAGGGTAGTATTGGGTCCAAAGAGGCCGTAATGTTATTGGCCACGGTCAGGGCGTTCCTACTGCTGGTGGTGAATCCCTCGGCCGTTTGCATGGCACTCGTGGCTTGGCTCTTGAGGGCTGAATAAAATGTAATTATGTAATAATATCATAATGATCATAGGTCTTTGAAAATATTATTATTATTACGTATAATAATATCAATAACGTAATCAGCTGTGTTAATAATAGCAACAACAACAATAATATAACATAATAATATAAATAATAATAAAACATAATATCAATAATAATAATAATAATAATAATAATATAACATAATAATATCAATAATAATAACAATAATAACGTGCTACATAATATAAATGTGTCACATAATGTAAACAGTTTACAAGAACGATATTACTCAATAATATAATAATATATATATAGGATCAACAATATCGAATTAAAACACCCTCTCCATGACACGACACGAAGATGACTTGACGCTCACCATCGGACTTCTCAGTGATGTGAGACATGACGTCAAGCATGTTGACGGCATCGGCGAGAGTCGTCTTCGACTGGTTGACGGCGTTCGACGTCGTCGTATTGGCGGCCACGACCCTGGACGTCATGGAGTTCACCTGGTTCATGAAGTCTGTGACCCTAGCCACGAGGGCAGAGGTCATTTGGGTCACATTCTGAACCAGCGAGCTCATGTTATTAGCTTGGTTCTGCAAGTTGTTTACCTGTTAAATATTGCAATGGCAAGTTATTCTCCAGTTAAAATGTAGTTAGATTATCATCTCTATTTAAAGATAATAATAATAATAATAATATTCTATTATATATTATATAATATTATAATATAATATAATAATAATAATAATTATATAATATCATTATCTTTTAAATATTTAAATACAATAAAACAACCTAACCCAACCAATCAATCAACTTGCATCAAGGTCAATTACAACATAGCTTCTTACCAACACCTGCTGGGATGAAGCCCTATTGGGTAGGGTCAAGGTTAGGTCGATGTTGAGGGCCTGCATGTCGGGGGTCGTGGTGGCGTTGAGGTTAGCCACCATGTTGTGGACAATGACAGTCCTGTCGATGAGTTTTTGGCTGTTGTCCTTCACCTCGACTGTTTGAGAGCGAATGTTCAGAGAGGACGTGTTCAGTCCGTTGACCGTTTGTTCAATCAAGTTTAGAGATGAGTTCAGTTGTTGACTGTTGGCGACTGCTTGGTTTGTTGTCTGAGGAGGATGTACAAGTGCATGAAAGAATGAATGAATGAATGAATGAATGAATGAATGAATGAATGAATGAATGAATGAATGAATGAATGAATGAATGCAGGAGTGAATGAATGAATGCATGCAGGAATAAATGACTGAAGATGATTGAATGAATGAATGAACGGGATCGACTTTGACTTTAAAAAAAAAGTTAAGATGTTCCAGAAATGAACGGACCACCACCATCATCATCATCACCACCATCATCATCACTACCACCATCTCATATTTTACTATCATCATCACCATCATCACCATCATCATATTTTCGAGGCTAACATCAGTAAGGTTGATGATATTGTTGCTCAAACTGATCGCTAGATTCTCAATGCTGGTGACAGTCGCGTTGAGATCATCGTAGCCAACTTGGATGGGGAAAACAGAAACCCTCATGTAGTTGTAGATCGTGGTCAGGGACTGGTTCATTCTCTGGAGCTTGTCCGATGTGGTACTCATGCCTTTATGGTAAAATAATAATAATAATAATAATAATATTAAAATAATAATAATAATATTAAAATAATAATAATAATATTAAAATAATAATAATAATATTAAAATAATAATAATAGTATTAAAATAATAATAGTATTGAAATAATAATAATATTATTCTTATATTATTATTAATTATTATTATAATTATTTTATAATATTAATATAATTATAGTTGGAAGTTTGGTTTTTTAGAAAAAATTTGGTAAAACAAAAAATACGTAATAACAATCTAAGAAATGAAATAAAGAACAGTTTATGCATCCTAAAAAAACAGGTAAGACTCTCCGGACACATCTAATAATAACCACACACAACTTCAACAATACAAAGCATGGTCTAATGGATAAGACATCATCCTCTCACTATTGCAGCACGGATTCGAATCCCGTTGAGGGAGCACTGTCCTAATCATCTGGTTATTTAAGGAGGTTAATGAACAACAACAATGCACAGGGCAAAACCAAAACCACCCAACAACCCCTCATCCACCCACCATGGACTCCACCAACCTTGAAATCCTCTTGAGACTGTCAGGAGTTCAAAAGAAATCTCTCTCAACAATTGATCACCGAAGTCTAGTTTTGTCGTTTCGTCGGAGATCAGCTTGCCAGCGTCCATCCTTGATGAATTCAGGATTGAGTTGATGAAAATGCTTAAGATAGAGAAGTACAAGTCGATCGTTCCCAGTGCCAAATTGAAGTCAGCCTCCTTTGTTCCAAATTCTTTGTTCTGATTGTAGAATTACCGACAATTAGCGTGGTGTAATAAACTGATTGTTTGTGGCGGTAAGTCAGACCGAGGTGTTGAGTAATGAAAATCATTCATTTTAATCAGCATCTGAATGTTGGCATGCAATGTAAATAGACACATACATGCATGTACCGATGCCATTGAGATTCACTTGCTAAAAGAAATGAAAACATCCATCCATCCATCCATCCATCCATCCATCCATCCATTCATTCATTAATGCCATTCACTCGACCCACCCATCCAATGTTTTTGTCAGTGAGTTTCGATGATAAATCCCCTCGTAAATCAAATGGTTTTTTTTTCAAGCATTTATGTAGCGCTCTTCAAAGAACGTTTTAGTGGCTCGACTAGTTTATCCCGAACCCCGCTGTCAAATGGGGAGCGCAATTCTTGTGACCGGCAACTACCGAGATCATTGATATTTCGTAATAAAATCTTTTTAATAAGAATTAATGATTAATAAATTTTTAATTTAATGTTTTATTTTTTTTTTATCTATAAAGACATTAACTCAGGAAATAGCAGGATTTTCATGAAATTCATCCAACCAGCAAAGTTGACTGAACTTACAAATTTCGTAAGATAGCTGGAATTAGCCTCAGCCGCTACCAGCCTGCTGACAAAGTCTGGTGTGGTTGATGAATTCGCCAGAGTGAGGACATCTGATTGGTTCTTCATCATTTCAGACATGACCTTGATCTCCTCAGCCACCAACAGGTAGCAGTTACTACAGGCTGTAAGTTGAGGTTGATTTTGCAGAGGTCACATTCTCCGAAGCACTCATCAATCCACAAACAATTATCAATCAATCAATCAATCAATCAATCAATCAGTCAAACAATTATCAATCAATCAATCAATTGAGCGTCGGTAGCCGATTGGTTAAGATTTTCACGCGGTTCCGTTAGGAGTTCAAATTCTAGCAGCTCGCAAGAGCTTCTATTTATAATTATAACTAATATCAATCCATAAACAATTATCAATCAATCAATCAACCAATCAATCAATCGTCTTTTGATTGGAAGGCTTCGATCTGAACCACCCGATCATTAGGTTCAAATGTAAACTGATCAGACATTTTAATGTCACATGTGCGACTTACATTCTCACGACAACACAGAAGCTAAATGAGTAATCAAATACATAGTCACATCACGTCATCGTCATCATGTCACCACCTCATTAGCATAATTAACCCATCTCACCTGAGCAGCCTATTGCGCTAGTCATGTTGACGTAGCCATCCTCGCACCTGTTGCAGGTGAGGCCAACCACGTGAGGTCTGCAATCGCATTGGCCAGACGTGCTGTTACAATTGTTTACGTCAGTGGATCCAATTGGAGAGCAAGTGCAGGCTGGATAAATATTCATAAGATAGAATCTGATTAATTATTCATGAATAATATAATATTGTTATCATTATCATTATCATCGTCATCATCATCATTACCATTGTCAACCATTAACATTACCATTATAGGTCTTATAGACATCACTTTGGACAAGCTTTAGACATTAATTGATGAAGCGGTCATTTCGTGGACAACACAAATAACATCAAAGAGACAACAACAACAACAACAGCAACAGCAGCAGCAACATCAGCAACAACAGCAGCAGCAGCAGCAACAACAACAACAACAACAACAATAATAACAACAACACCCTCAGCCCACAACTAGGTAATAATCTAGAGACGACAATCTTGTTGGGATGGCCTTGAAACAGTTTGACGCACCCTGGCATCCAGCCTTGGAAAGGCCCCAGAACCCTGCCTTGCACTTGAGAATTCCACCCGATTCCTCCACGTTGCTGGCCAACTGTTCGCAACTCCACCCCTGGCTACCGTCGGGGCAATTGAGGCACTGCCCGTTGTGTTCGTCACAAATCTGACTGGCCGGAGGAAGACGCTGGCAAGAGCACGGCACGCAGCTGGCAGAGCTGTCATTGGACGATCTCTTGTAGCCTTGCTGGCACTTTTCACAAGAGAATCCTGATTTGTGAATTGTTTTTTTTTTTTAATTACAAAGCTATTTATCAGATAAAGAATAGTTATTTACATTAACTGAAACTTTAAATCATCTCGATCATAATTTGTCCTTGGTCGAAAGTTAAATTAAATTACCTTTTAAACAAATACAAACTGATTGAATACACACCTGCAGTATTGTTTGAACAGGTGCAGTTCTCAACATATTCAACGGTGGGAACGTTTGGATCGGTCGTCGGAGCGGCAGAAACAAGGGAGATTGAGTTCAAGGTCAGAATGTACTGATTGAGAAACCTCTGTTGGATCATCAGCTTCGACAATTTGGATAGCAACTCTGAAGATGATGATGATCACCTCATCATATTTAAATAGCTGCATAATTTATTACATTCAATAATATTAATTTTATTATTTTATAATATTTTATTTTATATTTTTTTTAAAGAGGTATTGACGTCAATACATCTGCTTAAACTCTGTTTCTGGGCGACAAAGAATCATAAATGAGTACAATTAATAACCAATACTTTGATAATAATTAATTAATAATAATTTTTTAATGATAATTTCAGTCTACCTCGTCAAATAAATTCCTAGCACCAAAAGAACCAGCATCGTAAACACAACTGCTGAAGTTATTACGTGTAATTGTTTTAGAGGCACAAAACATAAAAATACAACAAAAACTCAGGAGACATCTTCAAATCACTCGGCACTCACTGTAAAAGTCAATGGCAGTCAGAGGAACAGTTGGATTGGCGTCGTTGGTCCACTGGGACTCGTGGAGTCGAATGGAAAGTTGGAGCGGTTGGAAGGCATTGAACGACTGATCGATCGACAGGTAGGAAATTCTTTTCCAATCTAGCGAACGATTTTAAAACGCATGATTTTCCTAGCGAACGATTTGAAAACATACGACGCCTGGTGAATGATTGGGAAATATATGATCCTCTAGCGAACAAATTAAAAACTTTTTTTGCCCCGGCGAACGATTTGAAAGATGTCATCCCTAGCGAATGATTTAAAACATAATAATGATCACCTGGTGAATGATTTGAAAACATATGATCCTCTAGCGAGATATTTAAAAACATATGGTTGCCAGGCGAATGAATTGAAAACACGATCTAGCGAGTTACAAAATATCATGATAGGAACAAAATAACGATCGAAATTCAAATAAATTTGATAACGTTTTATTTTTAAATAATCAGCCTCCCCACCCAATTTGAAGAACATAAAAGACCAATATTACGACCTACATTACAATATATTATAATAATAAATATCATGCTTAATTACTGTGACCACGTAACTCGTAATGAGCGGAATGTTAATAAAATCTGCTCCTCCCTACTCTGCGATTATGTAATGCATTTAACTATTTCATTTTAATTACCTGTAGACTCCAATATGACGTACTGCACGGTTCCTGCCAGGAAGGTATTCATTGGAATGGCTGTAAAATTCAGGAATTGACCATACGATGACCTTTTGTCTCCCAAAAACTGGGGAGGGGCCAGCACGTAATCGAGTAGGTCGGGAGAGTTCTGCCAACCGCTAGTACTGAGAATGATGACATTGAATTGAAATATCATTATCATCTAGCCATGCTAGAGTAACAAAGTTGTACAAATAGGTATAATTATATTATAAATATTTATTATAAAAAAAAATCAAATACTCTGGGGAGCTGATAATGTCCTGTCTGAACCCAGCAGCTGAATGGCAAAGGGCGCTCGTCGATGACATTCCAGAACAGAAACACTGTTGACAACCGTCAGGATTCATTGAGGACAAGCCAAAAGTTCCATCCTGGATTTTGTGGAAGAGTTTAACTGACGGTTACTAAATGTTAATCTACTGTTAACACATGATAAAAACGCAGCCAATCACAAGAAGGGAAAATCCACGAGGAGTTAAATATTAAACAGGTCAATTAATATTCATAGCCATTGGCCAACCTTGCACTGGCCACAATTGATCCCGATGACATTTGTCTTACAGTAACATTGGCCATTGTTTGTGCATGTCCCATTTATGGACCCTGATGTACTGCAGTTGCATGTCCTGTTGAGACATTTTAAATTTACTATTTAAAATGACCTTAAAAACCATCGTTATTGGGGCGATGACCTTGGGGATAAAAAAGAATGTACTTCCGAATAATTAATAAATTAAACCCAGCTTGACAAGACCCATCCTCATCGCCATCGTTGTTGCGATCACCATCAGTGATAACATCGTGTTCATCATCATCTCAACACGTGCCGCCCGAAGACACGTTTGGTTAATCATCAATCGATGACGGACGTCATCACAACATTTACATTTCAGCTTCACTATTCATCACCACTACAATCATCATCATCATCGAATCTCGTCATCATCGTCATCATCATCATCATTCCATTATCGGCTTATCGATAGTCAACACCATCAACAACACACATTATCACCGTCATTATTCACCACATTAGAAGGGATCAACACGGTCATCGATGCTAACAGACTCAGGCATTCAAAACATCTTTCGTTATAGACCCACTTGCAACCATCTGGGCCGAAGCCGGAGTAACCGGGCAGGCATTGGTCGCACTTTGGGCCGCCAAAGGTCGGCTTGCACTGGCAAAGGCCTTCCTCAGAGCACTGGAGGTTGAGGCTTCCCTGGGGGTTGCAATCGCACGGCAGACATCCGTTGCCTGACGATATGCCATAGAACGTGGACTTGCAGAGGCCACACTGTCTATCACCAGCCCTATTGGGGTCGGTGGTGTTATCCCCGAGCAGAGCCACATTGGATTGACAGGAGCACTGACCTGTCGTGTAGTCGCACACAGGGTTGGACGACCCAAATGAATTACAGTCACAGGCTGTTCAAAAGGAAAATGGAGAGGATAAGAGCAAAAGAAGGTATTTGATGATGATGATGATGATGATAATAATAATAATAATAATAATAACATCAACACCACCAACAACAACAATAATAATAAGAAGAAGAATCACGCTCTTACCCTGACAACCGCTGTCTGAGAATCCAAAGAATCCAGGTGTGCAGTAATCACACTTCCTACCTTCCACGTTCACCTTGCAAGGACAATTCCCACCGAGACTCGAACAAGTGGGGTTAACACTCCCAACAGCACTACACTCGCAGGCTGTCATTACAATTCACAAGATTACTATCATCATCATCATCGTCATCATCATCATCGTCACCATCATCATCATCATCATCATCATCACCATCACCATCTTCGTCAGCAGCAGCATCATCACCATCAACATCACCATCATCATCATCGTCATCATCACCATCACCATCATCATCATCATTATCATCACCACCATCATAACCACATCACGCTACATCAGCCACTCACGCAGTGCTCCACCACTCTGTTCTGCCATGAAGGAGATGGAAAAGTTCCAACAAGGATCGCCCATTGATTCGTTGATGAAGACGTTGGACGTGTACAGCGCCAAACTTCGGAAGCATGACGCATACAATTCCTTTTTCGTGTCATCCTCTGAAGATGATGACGATGATGATGATGGCGATGATGACGATGATGATGATGATGGTGATGATGTCGATCAAAGGCTAGTGTCAGGCAATGATATTAATTATTGTCAATAACAATAATAATATAACAATAATGCAATAATATTCATAACTAATAACAGCCATTCAGTCATGCAATCCTCCAAAAAGAATCAATCAGTAATCTCACTTTCAACCCGATAAACAAGACTCCTGTTAAGATCAGGCAGTAGAACCAAAGAATCGAGTAGAAAGGGTGCGGTCGTTGCGCCCCCACTCAGGGCTTTGAAGTTTGCCTTGTAAGTGCACCTGGCGTCCAGGTCAATCCTCCCCGTCTCATTCCTCCAGTCCTTGCCAACTCCTGAATCATGATTGGCCAATTGATAAATAATCATGAATAATTAATATAATTAATATATATATATATAATATATTATAATTAATATTGTTATAATTAAGTTCTGAGTGTTTAATTTTTAAAATTATTAAACAATAAATTTCTCACCAGGATACAAGTTGAACAAGTTAAATAACACAACAGGGTACGAGTCGTTACAAGCAGTGGAGGTCAGGTTAGGATAGGGTTCGGCACTGAAGATGGTGTTAGGACCATTGGGGGTGAATGTCAGGGTAGCATGGGCGAATGGGTTGTTATCGTTAAGGGTGTATCTAATTGCTGGAATGTAGGTCCTGAAAATTGATCGTGTCAACCAATCAGCCGATCTCCAGAATTCAATCAATGACTTAATGAGAATTCAATTGATCAATCAATCAAACAATCAAGAAGAGATTTGTACGATGACGACGACGACAACGACAACAACAACAATAACATCAACAACAACGATAACATCCACAACAACAATGACAATGACATATCATATTTATTTAACATGTAGAATCAGCATCCAAACAGATGACATGGATCACTCGACGACAACTCACTGTATGACGCTTCCTTGACGCCCGATGACGACAGTATTGAACACGGCCTCTTGGCCGACATTGCAGGAGAAGTAATACCTCCCTGTGAACGCTGCCGCTGAAGTCAAGAGGCTGGTCTGATTCTGGCAAGTCGTGCCAGGGCCGTCTGGTTTCAGACTGATGCGGTCCGGCAGTGGCACGTAGAAGTTGGTAGCGGCAAAGCGACAACGGCTTCCGATCATGTTAGGTTTGCAGGCACATTGACCGTTTGCCTTATCACAGGCCAGGTTAAACGAGCCCCCTGGATCACACAAGCATGGATCGCACCTCTGTGAGTGTGGATTTGAAAGGGTGATAAATGATAATTGATAGCTGATAATTGATTAGCTTAACCATTATGTATTCGATCGGGTAATTTGTAAAGTTTTCGTCTTGGATTTATAAAAAGAAATATGCTAAATATTGACTCAGTGATGGCAATCAATTGACAATTAGGGATCAAGAGGATAGAAACATTGACAGTTATCCTGCTAATAAACCATCTGCTTTGGAAAACTCAAGCCTAAGTTCAACAGAACAGTTGGATATCACTTCTGAGAAAGTGAATAAACAGGGCCCAGGTCCACACGACACAGACACAAATCGATAAGAGATGTTGCCAATATTATTATTTTTATTATAATTATTATTAGTATTACCAATATTACGTCACTTACAGGGTTCAGAAGCATTACATAATTCATAACGATGATGTAATCCTGTGACATTCAGACAGGCTCAAATACATCTGTTCTTTTACAAAGTTGTATGAAGTTATAGTGCTTTTTAGACATTTTTAACCAGTCCTTGGTAATATTTCATTTCCACAATTTTGACTGTAATTTGTAATAATGTACGATGTAATATATTATAGTTATACAAGATATTTTATGTAATAATATAAGTTAGAGAGATGATGGTTGGGCAAAGACAAAATATAGCTAAAGACAAAAAGATAAAACATTGTTTTGGCTAAAGACAAAATGCAGTTTAGCCAAAACAATGTTTTATCTTAATTTTTAGTTACTTGGGTTTGGAAAATAAACCGATATAAAAAAAAGATACAATCCTTATGAAAATATATCTATAATTAAACCCTATTTCTGAGGCCTAAAAGGAGTCTAAATTCACAATCCACATTCCACAGTCGTCTTCCAAACCACAAAAGCAACCTACCTGGTAATTGACATCTCCATTTCTATAGTATCCATCATCACAGAGATCACAGCGGAGCGAGTTAACTCCAGGAACGCATTGGCACTGTCCTGTGTTTTGGTCGCAAACATTGCTACCGCCCATCGTCCATGCCACAGTGCAATTGCAAGCTTTGGAAATGTGAAACATTACCTCATTTGAAACCAAGCCGCTATGTAGTCATTATATTAGACTAAATACAACTGCTAAAGCTGTACCTAGGACAATAAAGTAAATTAACCAAACCTGCGGCGATCCACGAAGCATTTTGTAAACATTTATAAAATGGCGTTCGCCGCCGCGCAAAATTTAAGTTTGGGTTAGCTTCTAAATATTACCCGACAATGATAAAAAAAATAGGATCAGTTAATTTATTAGTCAAATTTTGCGTACAAAATTCATTAAATTTAATAACAGTAAGAATTCGATCGGCCAATTGTCCAAGCGGTCCAGCGGATAGAATGGCAAATACTTGTTTCGTTGATACTTACGCTTACAAGTTCCTTGGGTGGTATCATTTGTCAGAAGTCCCCAAAGTTCATCGAAGCAGTGATCGCATCTCAGCCCCGTTACACTTGGCTTGCATTGGCATTGTCCAGTAGCTTCCAGGCAAGTTGAGTTGACAGATAGAAGACCTCTAGGCTCGCAGTTACATGCTTTAAGAAGTTTGATCGAGTGGATCACATTAAGATGTTTGGTGGAGGGGTGTTTGTAATTAAATATTCAAAATAAATCTTAAGTACGAAGTCGTACGAACGTCCCATCAATGCGCGTATGGAAGTAGACATTTTGTTGGAAGTTATTAACTATGTTCTTAAGTTTAAACAAATAACATAAATGAATTTGAATACAGGACACAATGTTATGCATCAATAATTAATATCCATCCACAATTAGACTTGTGTTCTATGTGGAACCCCAGACATGCTGATCCTGCCCCCAAAATAACTCACCGACACAAAGTGAGGGATCGTTGATCAACAAGGACTGATTCTTGTAGAATCCAGAGTTGCAAGTCTCACAGTTTACTCCCATTGTGTTGTTGGTACATCCGACGCACCTTCCCATGTTGATGGTTTGGTCGTAAACACAGCTCGATGCCCGGCCATTGCAATTGCAGCCTTAAATTTGTTTGTTTGGAATGACCATACGTCAGTTTATTTCACTAATTTTTCTAATTTAAAAAATACTAACTACCTGCTTTTTATCAACATAAATAATTTCTTTATTGAAAGAAAGCTAAATTTTGTGTTCTAAACTTGAAAATATTAATCAAAAAACTCTTAACAGCCAGCTGAGTCGTATCAAGAATTATTCCTTCAAACAAATGGCTGAAATGACAATCAAGGCAGAAGACTCGACCCACTTTGGCACTCATTCCCTTGACCATTGGGAAGTGGCATGAAAGAACCCTTCATCCAGGGTCTGTTGTTGAACAGCGGTAGACACATCTCGCATGAATTACCAGCCGTATTGTGTTCACAGAGACATACCATTTGTCCATTTTGAAGGTTGCAGAACTTTGCATGGCGGTTGCAATCGCATCTGAAAGAAGTTGGATTGATTTCTTAGCTAGGAAGGATTGAAATTAATTGAAACGATTGCTGATGAATAGTGCAACTATGGGTTGGTGGTTTAATTCACCATCAGAGGATTCGCCGTAATTAGGATCATTGATTGACTCAATGAATCAATGAATGAAAAATTAAAATTTCCTCGAACAGAAGCCTCTGCTGTTTAAATATTAAAGTTTCAAAGGTGATTCAAAATTTATTTAAATATTGATAATTGTGGAATTATTCAGAAAATTATAAAACTACTTCAGAGCTTCTCGGTTAGAAGTCGTCTTTATGATAACAACCCAAACTGCTACAGCCACAAATTGTTTTATAATCAAACCAATTATTGACCCACCCTATTGCTTAGTACAACCCCCAAAACAAATATGTCTGAGGACTCACCCAGCCAATAAATCAATGTTGGAGATGGCGTAATAGTACTTGTATTTGTCCTGTGGTCTGCCACTCCTCTCCTGACCATCGGTTGCAGGGTAAATAAGTCTCAGTCTGAGGTCAGTGAAGGTTAGAAACTCTAAGAAATTGGTGTTCTCGTAAGCCATATAAAGGTTGTCGAAGTTGTTCCAGTTCGGACCGAGGTACGTTTGGAACCTATCCACACTAACTTCGAACATTAGAGTTCCTCCTGTACTTGGAAAATCTGCACTGTACTTCGAGGTACATACGACATCGAGAGGACTGGCCAAGTTGACACTGGGTGGACACGAATAGTTGTAGTACTGCAGAGCTGTCCAGGTAGTTCCATTATTCATGGACTTTTCAAGTATCGCTTGCTTCGGTCTCCGGCTGGAAAAAGTGAATACTATATCGCCCATCAAGATAAACCTTCTGCCCAAAGATACGGTGATGTTAGCCTTGGGAGTGTCCCCGATCGCCATCCACGTCCTCGACTGCCATGAGGTGGTGAGATCTGCCTGGCCATTTTTATAGTCCGCCATGAATTCTGGGAGAGCATTCGAACAGTTGGCGCATTGCATGGGAGTTGTCTGGGAAAATATTTTTTTCTTTAAAAAGAGATTACAACTTGTTTTTGCAGACCCTTTTCGAATGATGTCAATGAGTCAAAACAATAAGTCAAAGTCCCAAATACCCATCCCTAGCTCCCAACCCACAACGTAATCAGACTCACCAAGGTGCAGTAAGGCTGGGGGCACTGCACGTGACATCAGATGGGCTAACTGTCAGTTTATAGTTAGTGGAGCTCGGTAAGAACACGATATTTGGAGCGCTCATGCAGACATAGTAAGCCGTCAGGTCATTGGCAACTTGCTCCTGACAGACATCCTTAAGACAGAACGTAGTTCGGAATGAAGATGATACGAGAAGGAATGAAATTACAAGAATGCTTGATGGATTCTTCGGAAGCCATTTTGCTGAGGAAGAAGAGATCGAGTACTTAGGCGATGGTAGCCATCTTGAATTCATAAAGGAAGACGACAACGACGACGATGATGGAGGTGACTTAGATTCTGATGGTGATGATAGTGTTGTCGATGATGATGATGATGATGCAGAGAGTGCTTTCTTGTTTGTCATTTTCTCTATAGCGGTCTATCGTTGGGGAAAAATATTTTGGTCCGGCCACCAACATGCACCATGTGTGACTAGAAATGTCTGCTGTAAGAAAAATATTGCATTTTTATAAGAACATTATTATTTATGTCGCAGTTACGCAACTGTTAACAACGACGGAATAATTGATTTTTTAACACATTAATAATATTATGCAATAAATAGGTAATTTTAGCTATTAAAAATATTTCAAACTTAGGCAGTTATAACTTTTTTTTTTATAATATCATAACATTATCACTGACACGAAGTCGTTCGGTGGTTTGTGAATATATTTTTCTATTTTGATGGTAAAATTTATTGCCGAGGTCAAAATTTTTCGGCTAGGGCTGGGGTCAAATTGGTGATGTGAAATACACACAATTGTTGTTATTGTTGCAATAATATTGATTAAAATCAATATTAAGGACATTACGTAATAAAGACTATCGGAACTCAATAGATTGCTCCGGTAAATAATAAAGGTGCGAACTAATTAGTTAACAATTTAACCTGGAATGGTTTTCTCCTTAGCTGGTGATGATGAGGAGAACGTAACTTTTCCAACTTTTGGAACTTAACCCCTTTTCAAAGCCGAACCACTTCTTCCCAGGTGAGTTCAGAGTTGACAGTTTATTCGTAAATTGCAGAGAACTGTTTTAAAATCTCACCTGTTACTAGTAACACCAATCAAAGTGACATAGTAACGGTCTCGAACGACCGACAACTGTGCAATCTTCTGTAATCAACAGATCAGCCTTAAGACTTTCAGAACTTCTGTCAACCACTGGTGGACAAGATCAACCTCAATCCACGTCAGAGTCTATCGCAAGATTTCGTCTACCGACGGCAAGAGGTAAAATGCTCACTACGAAAACGACGTATCCCCGATGCGACAGGTGTTTGGGCGACTAGCTAGAATTTCTCTAGCAAGCAACTTCTTACCCAACCTTTTATAACTCTCGCTCCTCTTTCCATATCTCTCTCATCTTCCCTTTACTGTTCTTTTCCTCTATGTATGCCTGATCGTGTTATTGTATCTGCAATTGTCGCTTATTGGTAGCCTGAATACTTGGCTGTTTTCTTTTGTATCTAGTTGTATTTTGTTTACTTTCGTCTGAAAGTTTCGATTTGTGGTCGTTTGGCCCTCTATGTCTTCCGTCGTCGTCGGTCCTCACCACCTGCTCACGGTTTCCTTGAACTCTGGTTCGTTTCGGCTCGAGAATACTTGGAATCGCTTAGTCAACAAGTAATCAACAATTTGAACAATAAAGAGTTGATCTAATGTTCGAATTAACTAATTAAAAATTTTTTTATTATTATTATTTTCATTTTTTTACTATTATTATTGTTATTATTATTATTATTAATATTAATTTCGTTGCCATTATTATTATTATTATTATTATTATTATTATTATTATTATTATTCATCGAAGTCAGGATCATCATTACTAATATTATTATTATTATAACCATAGCAATCACTTCCAGCCGGATGATAAAGATCTCCCCCCCTTAAAAAAAAAAGAGGGATGAATCAATGAATAACCGTCAATAATAATATTAATTATGTGTAAATTAATATTATTTATAATATTAATTATGTGTAAATTAATATTAATTGTTTCGTCCTTGTGTACGCTGTCAGTCAGGGAGTATTTCTGGCCTACAAAATAAATGATATCAATAATAACAATATTAATAATAATAATGTTAATAATAATATTATTAATAATAATAATAACAACAACAATAATAATAATAATGATGATGCTGATAATAATAATAATAATCATCATCATCGAAGGTCGTCGTCGTCATCATCATCAATTTTGGCTTAATCATGGAGGTCATAAAAATTGATCAATTACTGATCGAAGCTTTCATGGTCAACTTCATCCCCGACATTCACAGCTGTACCGTCGCAGTCATCCCAGGAGGCTCCACCCCCTCGTCATGAATAATTAATTTGTTTATTTAAAATTCATTCAACGCGTCACGACTGGAAATACGATTAAGATAAGAAAATTGGAATATATTTATTGACCCACGAACGAAGTAACGCTTAATTCGTGACAGCCAATCAGTTGAGAGGACGACTAATTAATAAACATGAGTGAGGCCGTAATAAAGACGCTGTGACGCTTGTTGAAGTTCGGATGACTCGAGATGCGATGGCGGGGCCAGGCTTGGGGGGGGGTCGGGTCGACTAAAATGAAGGCAAAGAACACCCAATAGAACAACAGAAGCAGGAAAGCCAATAACGGCAGGACATAACATATCTTAATAGGTTCATGATTTTGAACAAGCAATGCAACAACAATTTTTCGAGATTTTTCAACCGCGATTTTGTAATAAATCAAAAAAAAAAAACACTGCTAATAAAAAATAACTTTCGTAAATCAATTTCCATTTTCCCGAGTTGCCGTGTCAACAATCATGCTGTCCACGAACATTGATGACGATCGGCACACTGGAGTCCAACCATTCGCAGGGAACAGTGCAAGAAGAACTGTTTCCCACGAATAGAAGGGAAGATTACAGTGTGAAGCAGTCACAGGCATACAGGTAGTTCTTCCAAACTCTGGAAAGGGACTTCTCAACAGACAACACTGGGCACTGGATCAAACTCATGACAATAAAAGCGTATGACCGGCCGATGACAATGTCGATCAAGATGATGAGGTGAAAAGGAAGGCCTTGACAATGATGACGACAACAGCTTTACACAGACGAGAGGAAACTGGAGACTCGAGTTGCATCCACCATTCAAGAATTGATCACCATCGTCATTTTTATCGATCGCCATCGGAAACAAATGCCAAAACCGAGGAACGACCGAACAGATCTCGACGACGATAGCTAGCATCAAAATTCGTGAAGATAATGTCACATGTGATCGGAGGATTGCAAAAAGAGAGACGACCGATCAGAAAGAGCAGAAATAAGCATCCAATAAAAGTGATCGAGATTTGCCCTTGCCTCAAAATTACCCTCTCGATAACAGAACATACAGCATCTGTGACAGCTTTTACTTTGCAACGAGGCAAAATGATCTCGAGTACCCCAGCCGGTCAAAAGACCACAGGCACGTTCCAACTGCCAAAGTTCGTGGATAAAACAGCGAACGAGGAACCATATATCGTGTGACTAGATTCGGATTGGCATAGACGGCAAGTGACCGCAACGAGAGCATTACATCGACGATTACTACAGCGATGACGAAAGTAGGCAGCAGAATAATCAAAATAATAACTTTATTCGCACAGGAAGATGGCCTTTTAGAATGATCGATGGATTTGGAACGCTACCTATGGGTTGGCTGGAGGCAGAATAATCATTATCGTTGCCATCAAAAACCTACATCATTGTCATCATCATTTGAGCTATATATATCACCCTCTTCCACTCATCATCACCATTATCATCGTGTGCAAGATTATGCAAAAGCGACCAGAAAATTACCGAACGGTCTCGTCCAAACCGACCGACGATAACGGCGATAAGCCCCGAGGACAATCACGATAACAATAATAGCAATAGCACAACAAAAAGAATGATGACGATTATTTACGATAACAATGACCTCGACACTGGCAATGATTGATTGAAATACAATAGAACCTAACAAAATACACTGGTAGACTGCACACCAAACTCACTAACAACCCAACACCAGTTCCCATCTAGATCCAACCACCCCGACCAGGGCCATTTTCGCCATCGCTACCACCGCCATTCCGGACTCGGGCTCCTCCTCCGTTCCATTTTTAGCATGCCGAACAACTGCCGCCCTGGGAGGCCTTGCTGTTCTGAGAGGTCTCCATTGGCCTCAGCTCAATGACTGTCAATGGCAACAACAAATATTCATTGTTCAATATTATAAATACTAATTATCATTATTTGAATATTTAAACATTATTAGGACCATTGTTAATCTAAATCTAGCTTTGGGAATACTGGATTCCCCGAAGCTTATTGAAATCCTAATGAGATTCGCAAAGCTTATGAATAATCGACAGCCTCGAAACCAACCCTCCCCAGGATCCGTCCTATCCCTCGACTCCATGCCGGGCAAGGCAGCTGCTATTCTCCTGAACATCTGCACAAGAATGAATAAATTATGCTGACTGTGCTAGCCTGGCTTTTTCAAACAAGTCAGGAGATGGTCGGAAAACGACACGAAAATAACCGACCTCAAACACCATAATCAGTTAAAAAGCTTAATAATAATGACAATGTAAGGCATGAATATTAATGAATATCCCAAATCAAATTACTAGTAATAATAATAAACTAACCTGCTTGATGTTGTAGCCAGCTTTGGCACTCGTCTCCACAAAGAGGATGTTCAACTCCTGGGCCTTCCTCTCTCCCTCCTCAATGGAGACTTGCCTTATGAATAATTAACGATCCATTAAAAAACATGTGTTACGAATAATTAACAACCAATTAATATTCATGCCTCATGAATAATTAATGACCGATTAATATTCATGCCTCACGAACAATTACCAACCGATGAATATGCATGCCTTACGAGTAACTAACGAGCGATTAACATAAAAAATAAACTACACCAAAGCATGCAAAAACAGAAGTACCTCTTGTCTTGGAGGTCGGTCTTGTTTCCGACGAGGACGATGAGGACGTCGTTGCCTCTTTCCGACCTGACGTCCTCGATCCACTTCGACGTCTGATGGAAGGATGTGACGTCTGCAGGGAGAAGCAGAAAATGATGCTCGACAAAAGCACACCAGGCTGCCTTCGAGAGATTCACGAAGACTTAAGGGGCAGAGGTGCATTTACTACGTGATTTGAAATAACAGTAATAATTGCTAAACTATATATTATTAAATGGTTAACGAAAATAAGCTTTAATGTCGTAACAATTAATGATATCAAACTCGTTATGATAATTATGACATCAAATAAATTTATTGTAATAATTGCGATATCAAATTTGTTATAATAATTGTGATGTCAAATTTGAATAAAATATGATATGAAAACAAATTCCGACTAGTGATGTCGTAGACGATGATGGCCACGGACGAGTCCCTGATGTAGGAAGGAATGAGGCTCCTGAACCTTTCCTGACCTGCCGTGTCCCACAGTTGCAGCCTTATCTGTTGCCACAAGAACGACCAACTTATTCGAACCATGTAATGTCTACTTGTCGATGCTTGCGACTACATCATGCAGACAACATAAAGCTTTTTTAGTATGCCTTAAACAATATCTAAATCGATCCATTAAAAATCTCTCGAATTGGAGGATGCTTTCTCGGACGAGGTGACGACCGGCCGGTTTTGAACACGATGCTCGTAAGAAAATGATACATTTTAACCTGTCATATATCGTACCTAGATCACGTGTAAAAATATAACAACAAAACAAAACTTGTAAGCATAGGCGGATAAACAATTTACAAAGAATTCCAACCGTTCTGTCTTCCAAGTACATGGTCTTGGAGAGAAAGTCAATTCCGATAGTGGCCTGGGATTTTGACAAAGATTAAACAAATAAGTGAGTAGTCTATATATTTATATATTTTATATTATATTTTTATGTATTCTATATTATATTTTTATATATTTTATATTATATATATCATTTTCTGAAGTAAACAGGCTAAGCAGCTTCCAAACGAGATGCTATATGCTTTGAAAATTTCATTTTGTACCAATCCTGACCTGGTAAGTGTTGTCGAAGCTGTCATACATGAATCTGGTGATGAGGGAAGTCTTGCCGACTGAAAAATATTTATCGAGTTTTGGAAATTGTCAAAATAAAGTCAAGGTTGATAAGCGCATTAAGCTAGATATTAAAGAACTAACGATGACATGAATAGCCTTCACATAGCAAGATCTTTTCAGATTATAACTCTAATAAAAGTTTTATTTAGTACATAACATTTACTACATAACTTGGCTAATAAAAAAAAACACAATAACTCACCGCTCTGCTCTCCTAAGAAGACCAGCTTAAATTTTTGCAGAGGATTTCCATAATCAGATGAGTTGGACATTGTTGAAATTCTCAGACTGTTAAAATTTTGTTTTGTAAAATTTAAAGACGTAATATCAAATTAAATTTAAGCTTTAATCTTAAAGTTGCTCCTAGAACTGGTGCTTCCTGACGAAAGTTGTCACTGAACACCGGTTAAAGGTGAGCATATTGACCGCATAAAGACACGCCAAGTCACACGTTTTAATATTTCGTTTAAGCAAAATCAATAAGCATGTTAAAAACAAAACAATTACCTAAAAAATCTTCGTTATTTACAAGTAAAATAAATTTCAATAAAAAACCGTGCACAATTTACTTCTTGACAACCAAAGATATAATAATACTATCAGAAGCTTAACACACTCAACTAAAATCGTGTGGAATTTTTAAGCTTAAAAGACTTTAAGACTGTTTATAATTGAAAAATATTCTTAAAATTGTTATTTTAAAATTCTGAAAAAGAAACAAATGAATCTTGTTAGCATCGTCTCAACAAAAGTCGATGGCGATGAATATTTCCTCTGTCATTTAAATTGTTTCACTCGTGCCTCAAAAATCAAACAAGTAATTATGTAAAAGTTACCATTCACTAAGTCGTAACTAACAATATGTTTGGGCAATTTTTAAATTTTACAATAGAGACAACCGACTGTTTCTTCGTGAGTAATTGGTTCTTCGCTACCATTTTATTATTAATTAGTATTCTTTATAATTTATTCTTCAACTTATTAAAACTTACTGATCGAATTAAGGAAATTGTTCAGATTACAAATAATCCTTTAATACCAAGACACTTTTGTATAAAATGACAACCGCTGTGCAAACGTTTTGAAATTTTCAGAGACACAAAAATTGAATATAACAACTAAAGTTAGGGAGCCAAGTTAGGATCACAAAAGCATTCAAAGTGTGTGTTACATTGACTTGATACATCTGCTTGACCGTTATATGTAACTCTCACATATAGACGCACCAATATACTCCTTTATACGTGGTACCGTTCATTGAATACCCTCCTATATAAAGCCAAGCCGGCCAATTGGTCTATTAGTATTAAGCTCAGCCCGATCGGGTGGTGGCGTGTTGCTTGGCTGATAAACATCAATATAATACAATACAATACATCGACGGTATACCGTCCCCGATGAATAGTATGTTTCAATATGGATAAAACCTGGACATTTGAAAACAAAGCGAGTAACAACTTGATTTGCTTTAGAATGTACAGCTGAGGCAGAAGACAAAATTCGAAAGCTGTTCGAACTTTAAGAGTCAATCTCTCTCAAGGATATTGGACGTGTTGACATAACCTAAGTGCAAATTAAATATAGACTTATCTTGGACATTTTTTTTCGTTTCCTAAGGATAAACGGGTCGACTTTCCGAAAGACAAGAGACAGGCGGTGAGTTTACTTTGTCATTTTTTTGCCAAGTTTTTAAATTTAAAAAAAAACAGATTTATTGATATCGCTATAAGACCCATTGGGTTTTTAAGACATTGCAACAATTGGTCAGGTTCAATCAACATCAAGCGACGGAGTTGAAAGATGAGGAGGGACAGCCACTCGATCCTCGCTGCAAATCTACTGGTCTACATTTGTCTCTCGTTCCATCAAACGCATTCAGTCTCATGGCTGTGAGTTGAGTCAAGTGCTTTATACTCGGAATTCGACCTTTTTTTATTATTCTTAACTCAAATAGAAATTCAAATACACCGTTCGGACGAAATCAAACCGACCTACTTGAATTTATTCGATGGTATTTGAGCGCCAGGCTCCTATCTGTCTCCCTTCGGATCGGTCGGCCTCCCATGTGTTTATCGTTGTTCTGTAGGCTTTATCTATGCCTCGCTTTTAGCGGTAAACCCTCTGCTAACCTGTTTGGACTTTTAAATTTGTAAAACAGACTTAATTGGAGCTTGCCCCTGTACCCCAAGAAGACGTTCTTATTTCTGTACCCCTGTCGTTCGTTCTATGCTTGCTCCTGAACGTAGGGCAAAGGTCAGAAATATCGCGTAGGCATTAGTTTTGCAATTCAATCTCTAACAAAGGAGTTCCATTAACTGAATGTGGCCATATTTAGACTCATTAATGAAGGCTATTTGTTGTTTTTGGATTTCAATGAGAGAAGCAATTAATGGGAACTCGGCCATTCAATAGAGGAGATCACAATGTCACCGTCACAATGTCACAGTCATGCGGGGCATCTTGATAGCGCTCCTCGGTTGGTTGGCACGCCGGGTCCCAATTTCTTCCATTAATCGTTTCTCTCTCCCATTATCGTCACTATCTTACTTCTTAGTGTTCCCTCTTCTACGGTTGAGTAATTCCATCCTGCATCATCTTTCGAGTAAAGTATTATTATTATTATTGTTATTATTATTATTATTATTATTGTTGTTGTTGTTGTTGTTGTTGTTGTTAGTCTTGTTTTTTTATTTAATTGATGACAAACATCTCACTAAATTATACCTACGTATGGACGTTATCATGCTTTACAAAGGATGTCTCCCGTGGTTGAAAAGACTGTTCTGATTGATGACGCGCTGGTTGATAATGCTGTGATTGAAATTAACGATGGCAAACGTCATGATTGAAAAATATGTCATTGACTGGAACTTCTCTCTTCGATGACGTAATCCT
>MPNW01000280.1:0-66248 GCA_011800805.1 Hirudo medicinalis
GTATATATATATATATATATATATATATATATATATAAATTCCTAAATAATTGTTTAATATGTTTATTTATTTTCAACCAATTGAATCAATGACACAAATTTGTAGAGATAATGAATATGCAAATATACATTAATAATTAATGTTAGAAACAATAAATATTCACAATAATATTACTATTCATGAGGTAAAAACTCCGCCTCCTTCCTGACGAAATGAATGATTAGAAAGCAATAAGCACTGAATTCCGTAGGACCTCGAATTTACTGATTGAACGAACAAATGATTGACATGTCACAAGACATCTTCCTTCGACATTTCAACAGTTATCAGTTATTCCAACAGAATATCATCCGTAGAAAAATATCCATGTAATCCCAAAATAACTGCTGATCCTTATCTTTCACAACGCATTAAACTGACCGCTAGCTTCGCTTAGTAAGTAAGGTCCACGCCCAACACAAGCAACATAAGTGCTCTCAACTTTTCACTTGCTCAGTTGTAGACATGCTTCAGTGGTTAGGATGAATACTGTTTTCAGTCTCAATTGACGATTCATCTCATTTCAGGATTTCTACGGGGTTTGAGGAACAGCATTTTTAGGCAACATGATTTGAGAATGTTTAGACGTTTATACCTTACTTACTGAAGTTTTTATACCTTACTTATTAAAGTTTTTAGATCTTACTTACTGAAGCAACTTTGAAGGAGTGAAATTATTGTTAATTTATTTATTTACTGTTACTGAACATCGTCATCATGTCGTCGTCGATTTTAATCCCAGTTTTGATGTGTTCCATCCTGCAATTTGACTTCATTTGCTCGAGAAGTCCTTTTCATCCGTGTGGATACAGCAACACTCCGATAGCAGGACCCACCTGCTTCCTTTACTACGACTGCACGTTTCCTGGAGAGAAGAATCTCGTGGCATGTCCTCGTTTTTCTGTTTTTGATGGGAAGGCACGATCCTGTGCATCCAATTCTTCTGCATGGATCAGTTGTTTGATGAATTTGAACACCAACGTCAACATGAATTCTTTGATGAAGCTTTTAAACATTTACATGATGCCGAGAGTTTCAGGAACGATTGAGGACATCTTGAAAACAGCTGCAAATCTTTCAAAGTTTCAATCTTCCGAATCAAATCCATGTTCTGTGGAGTGTCAGAGAATCTACAATGCCAGCCTGTGCGTCATTCCTTACGACAACTGCACTGGTTACTACAACTGCTCAAGTCCTCTTTCTAAGTTCAACTACTGCCAATTCAATGAAAAGTTTGACGAATTCAAAAGACAATGCGTGGCTCGTGAATATGCTTCGTGTGGGATTGGATCAAGTTACCCTGCAGAAGAGAGAGGCAACAGGAAACTTCGGTTTTGCACAGAAAGTCAGATGACCGAATGCTCTCAGTCCGACTTTCCAATGCACGACTGCGTTTATTCGACAAAGTGCATGGCTTACGAGGATTGTTCACGCACGAAAGTCAACAGATACGTCAACTGCTCGGAACAGCAGAATAACAGCATTTGCAACATCCTCTTCCCGGAGGACTGCGAGAAACTACCAGAACTTTTGGATGAAATCACAAACGGTGTCAGCATTTCCACTGAGAAATACGTTTTCAGGGAAGGAGACAAAGCAGAATTCACCTGCAACTCGAACTTAACTTCGATTGAACAGTTTGTTTGGTTCCTCAACGAACGAGAAATCAATGAGTCGGAAAGAATGAAAATCGCTTCTCAAAGAAACAAATCAGTGCTATTCGTCAGCCCAATGCTCGTGCAAGACTCTGGTGATTACCTGAATCATACATTTTTATTGCAAATCTTATTTTTTTATGTAACATTCTTAACATTGTTATTATTATTATTATTATTATCATCATCATCATCTTTATTATTAATAATATTATTATTATTAATCACGAAGTCATTCCTAGCTCACAACTCAAGTGGTCCTATTCAATTTGATGGCACACAAAATAAGAGTCACATTGCTAAAATTATTTTAACCCACGATTTGTGAGTGAATATTTGTATATTTTTATTTCAGGATTATTTTGAATGAATATTTGTACATTTTTATTTCAGGATTATTTTGAATGAATATTTGTATATTTTTATTTCAGGATTATTAACATGTTCAGTGGAGTACGGCCATAATTTCCACCAAACTGACTCCATCCACATCCTCACCTATCCACTTCCTAACGTGACCATCAGTCCCTCATTTCAAACTCTGGTCAAAGGATTCAACAGTAGCACTCAATTTACCTGTAATGTTACCTGGTCCACATTTTATTTAGACAAGGCGATCGAAATTAACTGGTTCGTAAATGGAGAACAGGTTTCATCCACTGGTGAGTAAGAAGTGATTGATGGATCTTTGCCTTGCATCAGGGAACATATCGGTCAATTGATGAGTGCACGATGTGCTTATTAGTGGACTATTTGGGATCCAATTATGCAGAGATGAGTTGAAATTGTCCAACACACGCAAACCAGCTGATGCGGTTAAAAATATCTGCCAGTGAATAAATATTTGCCTATCGAGAGATGATGCCATATTTATCAGCCAATGAAATCTAAGTTTAAATTGCTGGATATTATTTGTTTTTCAGACTACAGTGAAATTACCCGACAAAATTTGACTTTCAACGAATCTTCGGATGTCAAGTGCTGCGCGAACATGTCACAAACTGGACTCGTCTTCAGCCAAACAAGCCACGTGTCCTTCTTAACAAACGAAGGTTTGAACTTATAACTTGTATAATTGGATGTTGTTACGACTTTTACAATCAATCACGACATGAATAATATTCATTAACAACTTTTGCAACGTTTATTCGTGAAGCAAAAAAAAAATGAGGAGCATGTTCTTACAACATTCATTCAAGTTTTTCAATCGCTCCTTACTTGACTATTATTTATTTCCACTTGAAAATGAATTCAAAATGAAATAAAATGAATGATTTCTGTTTTGGCAGACATTCCAGTGACAAACTGTAAGTTGGAAACCTTGGGTGGATTGACATGGGAATCCACAAAACCAGGAGAGAACTTCACTCATCCTTGTCCATCACTTTCCTCAGGTTGTCATCTACTCATGCGTGACTGCCTGTTTTGTTATCGTTATCACCATCGATATCGCAGTTTAATTACTATCATCATTATTTTGTTATTAATGAATGTTTATAATGTTTGACGATTAATAGGTTGATTAATGCATGAATGAATGAGTGAATGAGTGAGTGAGTGAGCATCAAAGGAATGGTAAACTCCGTTAAACCAACATAACATTATAACATCACGATACCACAACTTTCAGGTAGGCTTGTGAGAAGTTGCCTTCATGGAGGAAATTGGGGAGAAATAAACGAAGATGAATGCTTCAGCGTGAAACTTATCCAAATTTCTGATCTTGTGAGTAAACCGTCAATCATGATAATGATCATCATTTGTTTATCAGAATTGTAACTAATGGTTACCAGTGTACACAGTTAATATTAGCAACAGTTCTGCAAAAGTGGAATTTCTTTGTTGAGCATGTTATCAACAATGCTTTCAAAGTTGTCATAAATGGGATCATTTAATAAGTGTTAATAATATTGTTGAGTAATTAATTAAAATATAATTAGTTACATAATAATAGTTGTAACGATGTTTTTATAATTATATATTTTAATATTAAAAACAGTTGGATGCCTTGAGTTTAATGCTTGTGAACTCGACAAAGTCGTTGAAACTGGCACAACTGACGCAAGAATTGCCAAACATCAGCAACACCAACAACAAACTCATCCTCAAAAACATGGCGACCATCTTGTACAGAATATCGTCAATCAGAAAGAATTCTGTCGACGAACATAACGAGGCCCGAATGGAGACTCAGGTTTAATTACTGATGCAATATAATTGCAATGATGTTGTTATTGTTACATAACATTACAACAATAATAAATAATACATTAATAAATAATAATTTCATAAACTAACGACCAGTCAATAATAACTGATTGAATGTGCAGAATTAATTTCAGAATGTTCTCAACTCCTTGGTCAGTGTTGTCCAATCAAAAGCCTGGAATAACAACTCATCCTTGGTTTGTTTGGACATTTCGTCTTTCGAGCAGACGCATTTAATAGTTTTATAACTAATTTTATTGTTTAAATTTATTAAAATTTACGATTTAATGAGTAATTATGCCGCACAATTATATATTTACATATTTTATTGAACAACGCAAACTAATCAACTAAAGAATGTGAAACATAAACTCAAAAAATCAGCTCAAGGATTAGTCCTAAGGGGTTGACATCCTGTTATTTGTTCAACCCACCTCATATTCTACAATAAGTTTTCAGTCTATCAGGTTATTTGGTTATCGATGGAAAGAGTATTTTAACGTTGCGATGTAATATTATAATTAATTGTTTATTATGAAAATTATAATTTTAACAAGAATTACGGCCAAGAAAATAACAAAATACTACCTCGACTATTTATTGAAAGCATTAATTCCAAATAAGTTGAAATATTAAGTGACAAATTGTGTATTTACAGCGACTTTCCTCCCTGGAACTGATTGAAACGATCAACGTTTATTCATCGCATCTTTGGACCGACAAGACTTTCACTTATTCTTTCCTTGGAAACAAACTCGGTGAATTATTGCTATTATTATTATTATTATTATTATTATTATTATTATTATTATTATTATTATTATTATTATTATTATTATTATTATCGTCTTGATTATTGTTCTTTGTTAATACATTAGTAAATAATATGAAATATAAATAATAGGGCATAAATAGAAACACAAATAAAATATTTTTCAAACAAAAATATTTGCTTTTGAAATAAAAATACTGTAAATAATAAAAGATCATGAATATTACAACATCATCAAATAAATTAAATAGAAATAATTATTCATTCGCCATTTAAATTACTCGTGAATTTATTTCCGATAAACTGAGAACATTTGTTGAATCAGAATTTGAAAGAAGTTTAATGGAGGTTCACGAGGATGAAAACATTTTCAATCAAAACTTACACAAAAACCGAATCAAAGTCTTCTACAAACGACAAGATCATACGCTCAGTAAGATTGTGTTTACTTATAATAAATTTTATTGTTTTGTTTCAAAAATAAATAATATTATTTTATTGTTATTGTAATTATTTTAATCGCATTACATTCCATTTAATATTTAATCATTTGAAAAAATATAAACGATAGAAGTTGATAAGAAATAAATTGTTGAAAAATAATCTTATCTGATGTTGTGGAGTCCTCGTTGGTACAACTGCTGAAAGCACTTCAACATCTCGACCAACTTCTTGACGACATGAAATTCATGTTTTATTAAATAAATTATGAATAAGCAACTATTTTAGAACTTTTTATTAGCAATATTAAAACATAAATTAACAAATGTATTTAGGATAATTTATTACAATTATGGACGTTTTAATGCAAATTCTTATTTTAAACTGAAAAACAAAACAATAAAACAAAACTGAACAAAACTGAACTGAACTGACAGACAGAACTTCAACATTCCCCATTGGAGCATCAATTGTGCAGAACCTGGCAAATGTTTTGACGGACGACGAGTTAGTAAATATTATTGTAATTGTTATTAATATCATAAATAATATTTATTCACTTCAAATGTAATAATTAGTGAATTAATATTAAGAAGATAATAAGGCGATGATGATGATGATGATGATGATGATGACACACAGCAATTCATCAAGAATAAATTCCGATTTGCTATCTTTGGACATCATGACTCCAATGCAGGATCAACTTGTTACTCAATTCACAATTCAACATTTGCAGGTTCAAATTACCTATTAAATATGTTTTTTAATCCTTCAATTATTAACAGTTTATTAGAAATATTATTTGGGATATAATAACAAATAACTTCTCAAACATTAAGGTTTTGCCAGAATTCATCCCTCATTGTGTCTTTTGGTTTTTCAATGACACGTTGGAGTGAGTAACCCTTACTAAGTATTAATCACTAAGCTGATCAGATTGCTACTGCTGATGATGATGATAACGATGACGACGATAATGACGATGATTGCAGTGGCTACTGGTCGAGTGAGGGCTGCAAACGGAAGGAGTGGAACGTGACTCACACGACATGCGCATGTTCTCACCTCACCAACTTTGCAATCCTCTTCAGTCCTTCCAATGCTGTCCGTTGACAAATATTGTTATTCTTTTACTTATTTCGATTATTTTAAACACTTACGTAAATATTATTCTAGTCGCCAATGCGTCATTATGCAATTTTTAATTATAAGTATTTATCAATTCTTTCAAACTTGGAAATTATGTTTTATATTATATAATCATATATATATATATATGTTATAATATGATATTATTATTAAATATAATTATGCTACAGTCCTAGTGCAATTATAAAAGTGCCATTGTAAAAGTTGCTGCAACTGTTGTTGTGTTGTTGTGATGTTGTGATGTTGTGTTGTTGTGATGTTGTGATGTTGTGGTGTTGTGATGTTGTGATGTTGNTTGTTTTGGTGGTTGTTGGCGTGGTCGTTGTTTCAGTAGTCGTTGGAGTGGCTGTTGTTGTTGAAACGGTAGTCGTTGGTGAAGTTGTTGTTGATGCGGCTGTCGTTGGTGTAGTGGATTTAAAAGTTGTTGTAGTGATAGTTGGTGTTGTTGTTGCGGTAGTCGTTGTTTCGGAAGTCGTTGGAATGGTTGTTGTTGAAACAGTAGTCGTTGCTGTAGTTGTTGTTGTTGGTTCGGCTGTCGTTGGTGTAGTTGATTTCATTGTCGTTGTAGTGATAGTTGGTGTTGTTGTCATTGTAGTCGTCGGTGAGGTTGTTGTTTTGGTGGTTGTTGGCTTGATCGTTGTTTCGGTAGTCGTTGGAGTGGTTGTTGTTGTTGTTGAAACTGTAGTCGTTGGAGTGGTTGGTGTTGTTGTTGAAACGGTAGTCATTGGAGTGGTTGGTGTTGTTGTGATGTTGTGATGTTGTGATGTTGTGTTGTTGTGATAGGATGAAGAACACAGCGTGATTCTCGGCATAATTTCTATGGTCGGATGCATTATTTCCATTGTGGCTCTCTTCCTGACGATCATACTCTACGTCTTCAAGTGGAGGTGATGATGATGATCTCTGCTATCATTGTAATTATAAATATTATTATTATTATTATTTATTTTTATTGCTGTTACTGTTCTCACAATTGCAATAATATAACAAGTTATTATAAACAAATAATATGAATGTGGATGTTGATAATGACGACGACGATGATGATAATGAATATTATTATTATTATTAATTATATTATTTATGGTAATGCGATTATAAATATTAATGTTAATTAATATAACTAATTAATGCAGTTAATATTGTTGAATAAATATTGTTGAATAATAGAGTCTTGAAGTCAAAGAGAGCAGTGTTACTCGTGAGTTTGTGTGTGTCTCTCATCATCGCCAACATCATCTTTCTGGCAGGTGTCGACCAAACATCGAACCCCGTGAGTTTTCAGAATAAATTTCAATTTCACTGACAAAGTTGAATAATTTTAGCCAAGTTTTAGTTGAATGTCAAAGTTGATTACCGGAGAAAATGATGGTCGACTTAATATTTAACTGTCTGATGAAATAATTAATTCATTAATGTTCATTCATATTCATTAACATTAATTAATATTCATTGACACAAGTAAAAATTCATCAACGTAATTAATGTTTATCAATACTAGTTAATATTCATTGAAACTAATTAATATTCATTAACACTAATTAATATTCATTAACACTAATTAGTATTCACTGACACTAATTAATATTCATCAACACGAACTAATACTCATTAACACTAAAAAACTTTCATGAACACTAACTAATATTCATTAACATTAATTAACATCATTAACACTAATTAATATTCATTAATTATGAATTAATATTCATCAACACTAATTAATATTCATTAACACTAACTAATATTCATTAACATTAATTAATATTCATTAACACTAACTAATATTCATTAACATTAATTAATATTCATTAGGGCGGATGCACAGCAGTGTCGGCACTCCTTCACTACTTCTTCTTGACCTCCTTCTTCATGATGCTGATGTTGGCTCTTCATCTTTTCATATCAGTCTTCTTCGTCTTCTTCACCATCACCAAAAAACACGTCATCATTATGATCACTTCTGGATGGCGTGAGTATCATCATCACCTTTACCAGCGTAAACATCATCATCATCACCATCGCTATCATTATCATTATTACAATCATGATCATAATTACAATCATCGTCATCAGCATCTGCACGTGAGTAATTGTTAATTAATAATTCACAGTTCTGCCCCTAATCACAGTATCAATATCTCTTGCTGCTACGAAGCTTCGTGGTTACGGTAGTGACAGAAAGTAATAGTTATTAATATTTAATTATTAACTATTAATTATCATTCAATTTATTTAAAATATAAATTTAA
Organism: Hirudo medicinalis; assembly: GCA_011800805.1. Lineage (NCBI taxonomy): Eukaryota > Metazoa > Annelida > Clitellata > Hirudinida > Hirudinidae > Hirudo > Hirudo medicinalis. The sequence continues at coordinate 8,521 of MPNW01000280.1, forward strand.
AAATATATATATATATTAAGTGACTTATCATGATTTCATGTTGACTTCATAAGCTGTTGGCTCTCTCTGGAGTTCGGAGTTTTGTGGGCCTTCGTGGGACCTGCCTTGGTCATCATTATTGTGAGTGTCATCACCATCACCATCACCACCATCATCGTCGTCGTCGTCGTCATTATCAGCATCGCAGTCACCTTCTCCATTATTACATTCTTTAATGCCATTATAAGCAGCGACACCAATAACAATAACAATCTTAATGACGTGAATGGGATTAATTAATAACTGTAATTATTTTTTAAATTTGTGTTTATTTTGTTAAATAAATTTTATATATTAAATATATGCTTTCCAATTTGAATACGTTTTTATCTCCAGACAAATATGACCATCGCTATATCGGTCCTCGTTAAAATCTGCCAAATGAAGATTTCGCGAATAAACTTGAAGAGATCAAAGTGGCTGTAAGTCCTTCATTCAAACTTATATAATTTAAGTATCTGTTATTTGCAATATAAATATTCACTAAAATATTATTATTCAGTATTCAATTTAATTATTTACCCTCTAAAAACTTCTTAATAATATGATGTAATATTCCCATCAAAACTCTCAAATCAACATCAATGTTGTCAATTCCTAATAAATCATATCTAATATTTAACACCAGCAATATTAATTGTTATCTTTCTACTTTTGGAATAATTTTCTTTCATTTCCCCTTTTAAGGTCAGCAGCACAGAACCTTGTGATCCTGAATCCAATTCTTGGCTTAACATGGATTTTTGGAGTTTTGTCCGTCGATAAGGAACTGGTCGTGTTTCAGTACATCTTTGCCATCGTTAACTCACTACAGGTAAGCCATCTTAAATCGCAATGTTCATTTACATGTTCATGGTAACATTTCGACATTTGAATCGAAATATATTCGTAATATTTTAATAATTCTACAGGGACTCTTCATTTTCCTACTTCACGGAGTTTGCCTCAAGAAGAGTCTGTCCACTCAGACGAAAAAACTCAAGGACGGCAAAAGGCTGCCAGAGAAATTTTCTTCATCTTCTTCTTCAAAAGCTCGAATCCCAGTTCAGGACAAGAGCAAGTTGAAGTCTGACGAATATTACATCCTCAACAACGGAGCATCTTCTGAAACGTCAACTTACAAACCGTCAAACATCTCATCTTACAGCTTCTCCACGGATGTGACTAATTTCTCTGAAGATAAATATTAATTTATGAGTTGAAGACTTTATTTTGTCTAAGTCAAGAACAGAAATTATGGAATTATGTTAATTTTAACCTTATTTTATAAAAATGCTTACATATTAGGAAGAGAATTGTGACATCATCCACGAATAATTCTGATTTTCTTATTTCGACAAAAAGCAAATCCAGCCCCCAAATGCGTCTCAAGGAGAAGTTAAAAACGTGCTTTCATATAAATTTCACAAGATGCACGCAAAAAATAATAATACCGAAATAAATCGGAGTCCATAAACTTGGGAGGTTTTCAAGTAAGTTTATTGAAGCACACCCTTTTTCGATCGTCAAGGAATGGACCTGGGTCTTCCATGACCTCTCTTGACCGTCTCCTCACTGCTTTGGTACTCCGATTTCAAATCTTGGATCTACGGTCTGACTCGACATACCTTGACAGTCTTGTCAATGTTCCCGTTCCCTATGGCCATACTTCCATTCGGCAAGGGAACAACAATCGGGTATAACCCAGGTCCTCTCTTGAGGAAAACATTGAGTACCGGCTTTTGATTTTCTTTTGTTTGTTCACGGGAGTTAGGGATTAAGCAGGTTTGATTAGAGTACAGATGAATTTCGTGGAATATCGGAACGGTGAGGTGAATAGAGGTCCTTCTATTTCTATTGACGAAAAGGCGCTTAGAGGATGACGACTGCCAGATCTTCTGCACAATAATGAAAGCGAAAATCCTTGCGGAGGACTCCAGCTCTTCGGAGTGATTGTATAAGTCTGCGATCGGGTTTCACGGATGTAAGATGCCGCCGCTGCCTCAACACGGACAAATTCAAATTCAAACTCATTAGCATATCATATTCCATCATTGGTCCACGGCGAGCAACACTCATAACAGACAACAATTGAAAACAGACCGGCAAAATGTAAAACTACTGATAAAACTAATTTGTTGTTAGTTAGGAGTAATCCAACACAGAAATTACATATTTAAAGGTCTGATTACAGCCATAAATGTCGCTATAACCGAGAAAAAGACTAGGGACGAGAGAAAAAACAGGCGTAGCGGCCGAACGTTCAGCGTCTAGAACTCTTGTAATATAATAATATAAGGGCTACTTCGGTGTACTAGGATCGGTTGTTCTCACCTGCCTCGAACTCGTCCGTTTTATGTCTTACAAGAATTGGCAAAATTTTAAAGTAAGAGAACAATGGAACATATAAAAATATGTTATGATTTGGAAAAAAGTGTCAAGTGAACATATATTGCTTTATAGCAATTTTATTTCAGAATTAAAATTATTTTGTAAAAATAAGATGACTATGTTATAAGAAATACGATGTAACTAACAATTATAATAAGGAACCTTGATATCTGCACATCTCTCACTATGATATGTTTTCAATGACAGATTGTTTTGAATAATGGCCGACACGTCGCTCTTGGATTCTGTACGATCAAAACACATCCGAGAAAAATTATTTCAGTGGGATGACAAGCTGAATGCGAAAACGTTTTTAACAAATGTTCAAAAGGACAGCATAATTGAACTAACCACAAAAGCGAACTTTAAACGTCTGCCAATTGAGGTAACAGCAGCATTTTAAACCTAGCTTGGGTTTAGTCATTTATTATTTCTGGGATGTAGAAATTTGTGTAAAGTCATGGATGTGACTTAAATTTTCATTCATTTCGAAGATGCATCGCAAATGTAGATTATTGTAATGGAGTAAAATTGTATTTTGAAGCTGCCATTGGAAGACTTCCCTATCATTATTACAAATGATAAAAATGGTGAAGATGTAGCTTCAGAGCAGATTAACACTGCACAAGAAGTTTGTGAGATTTTATTGAAAAGAAATATTACATAAGTTTATAAACAATTTAATGATATTATTTAGGAATATGTTAATTGTATTACTTATGACGATGTTTTGTAGTTAAAGATTTGTTATCTGACTGTGAAATGATGATTTTGAAAATTGAAATTGGTGTTATTTTTTATGAGCCCACTCTCTTATTTCTTATTAATTTTTTGTTTAGTTTTTCGACTGGTTTCGAGAGGTCGAAGGTGAAATGAAAGAAAAAGAAGACGAACATCAAATGTAAGAAAATATTTTTATTCAAAAAATTATTGGAAGTAAACAACTTTGAAAGGTCTGTCATGTGCACATCTACCACATAATACTTTTCCAGAATCTTCTTCAACAACCTGAAGAGCTACGTGGAACAGTGCGACCGAGTCGTCGAAGAAACGGAACAATGTCTCGAATTCCTGACGGTTCTCAAAACCGATTACATCAGAGTCGCCACCAAAACCAACGCCCTGCATGAGGCTTGCGAGAACCTACTCGAGGAACAGGTTTGCATTCGTGAAATGACGTTCGTGAATCTGTTCGTTGGTCGTGCAGACGAGTTTCCATCGAAAGTCTGACGATCTTTGCTTTTGTTTTTGAAGGCTTTTATTTTTTTGACCGACGTTGGTGCATTCGTACATAAGAAACGCAGTTGCAGTCTCGCTCGATGATTTATTTTTCTGCCCGCGTGGCGTCGCACAATTATAATTGGTTCTCCATGTTTTGAAACATCAGATTTTGTGGCTGAAATAAGCTAATTTCAATTAATCAGTGATGAGATATTTCCTTCCTTCCTTCTTCACAGACACAATGTGTAAATGCAGCAGAACATATCAACAACCGCCTCTCATATTTTGCAGAACTGGACAGAATTTCCAGTGTCAGTTGTTTAAAGTTTTATTTGTAATGAAATGAGTAATATCCTTAACTAATTCAGTAATATCCTTAACTAATTCAGTAATATCTTTAACTAATTCAGTAATATCCTTAACACATCATTTTCTTTTAGAAAATCAATGCACCAACCTTCAGCATTCACAGCGAATCATTTCTTGGGCTCCTGATTAGGGTCGATGAGTGCATTGAATATTTGGAACAACACGTCGGTATTTCGTTGCAGTTCGGCATTTTACGAGCAATTTTTTGGAGAGGATGTTAATGTAGGTCGATGAATATTTTATGTTAATTACTTTCAGCCTCAATACAAGGAGTCTTCGATATACCTGGCAAGGTTTCACCTGTGTTTGTCTCGTGCTCTGTCGCTCGTCAAGACTCACGTCTTCGGCATTCTTCAGACCACCACCAGAATTGTCACTCAGGGAAGCACTGTGAGTGAACGTGTTTTGTCGTCGTTTCGTTTCATTGAACTTTATTCTCGTATTTGAGTAAAAAATTTTTGCTTAATTTCATTTTATTTCAGAAGTGAAATGCAAAATTGCTAAAACGTGAACGTAAAATATTTGCGCGAGTCGAACCGTCGACGGATTTGCGATGGAGTGCCGATCGGTCGCTTGTTTCGACGAGCGTCGTTTAAAATGCAATCATTTCTCACAGGACAAGTCCGCCGAAGATGCTTTCATACTTCTTTACGGCAAGTTCAGAACTTCAGCTCCAAAGGTGAAAGTTCACATGGAGAGGATCGAACAGAGACTTGATAAGAGTCCTGAGTAAGTTTGTGTTTCAACTTGTGTTTTAATGAGTTCTTCCTGCAACATCAGGTATCTCTCACCTGTCATTCAATTACTTGCTTTTGATTCATTTATTTTGCCATTCTTATTTATTTTTGTACAATTCATTCAATTTAAATAATTTTCTTTTGGAGGTTTAAATTAATTTTCAAGCGAACATGTTTAAAGTTTGGTCCATTGTCGAACCGTTCCTTCTCACCTGCTCAGGTATCAGGACCTGTTGAGCGAATGTCACCAGTTTTACTTCCAGCAGCGACTGTGTCTCCTCCCTCCAAGCATTTCGTCTGCAATCAGTGAACTTTCAAACAAGCACACCAAGGACCATTGTGCTTTTGTATGCAGCATCAATTCCTCTTACAACTGAGATTACTTGCTATTATTTCATAATTATGTCGTTACCTTGATTATTTTTGAGTAATTCTTAGAATAAGATTTTCAAATAATTGTTTTATTAGCATTGCAGTAATTATTATTAAATTTATTGTCAATTTACATTTCGAAGGTCAGGAGTGGATGTGCCTTCATTCTGCACGTGTGCGAGGACGAACGCAACTTGTTTACTCAGTTCTTCAGCCTCCCCACCCCAGCTCTCGAGTGAGTGATGATATTGCAGTCGTGTTTGTCATGGCGATGATGAGATGGATGTAAACAAAAGGTTCTTTGAAGATGTGTTCTTGTTGAAGAGCACCATGCAACTGCATTGTTGGTCGTGCAATTATTTTGTTTGATTTCTTGTGCAGTAAATTGAATTATTGCATTTGCTATCGTTTCATCAGCTGTCATTTTTATGCGATGTTGCTTTCAATTTCACCGTCCAGCGAGATGCTCGAGAACCTGTGCATGTACCTGTACGATGCATTTCGACCACTCCTCATCCACATCGTTCACCTGGAAACTCTCGCCGAACTCTGCAGCATCCTGAAGGTAAAAACATCTGAGCACATGTTCCATGCATTCAAGTGATTTATTGCTGATCCATGCATTTTTTTCTTCAATCAGGTGGAGATGCTTGAGGAGCATGTTCAGTCCAACAGTAATTTCACTTCATTTTTGTGTCATGTTGAGTTAAACTATTATTAAGATATTATTATTATTATTATTATTATTATTATTATTATTATTATTATTATTATTATTATCATTTCAAGATGTTCAAGATCTAAGAATGTTCACAATGCCTTAATGCTGATGCATTGACTGTTTTGAATCATCAATATTTTCAAGTTCATGAAACATTTCTGTGCAGATGTTCATGAACTTCAGGCCTTCCAGAAGATTTGTTCTCAGATGTTGCAAGATGTTCAAGAAAGGTTGGTGTACAGGACGCACATCTTCATCAACAGGGAAATTCTCCACTACAATCCTGCCAGCGGCGACCTGGCATACCCTGAGAAACTCGACATGATGAAGGTTGGCCATTCGTCGGGGTTTGTTCTCGTCCTTTACGATCTCGACTGACCAGAATGAACTCGAAAACAGAGCATATCGGAGAAGATAAAAAAGGAGAAACTTCAGCAACGACCGTCGTGCAGTGGCGAGGAAAACTCGTTATCTCGCCAGGATTCCGAATCCTCCGTCGGAAGTCTCGCCAGTCAAGAGGTGGCTCGAATTTGCGACGAGATGTCGGCCAGGAACGCGGGATTCGTCGACTTATCGTCGGGTGAGCGGAGTTTCGACCGGACGTCGATCGACCGACGTCGGCCATTTAGGAAGGATGACGTTCGAATTAAAAATTAATTATTGTCGATTGCTAATTTTTAATTATTAATATTATGAAGACCGTTCAGACTCGGCCACGAACATGCCCCTCTCTCCTGCGGACCTCCACGGGATGTGGTACCCGACCGTCCGAAGAAGTCTCCTCTGCCTCTCGAAACTTCACAGATGTCTCGACGTTTGTGCTTTTTATAATTTTTATGAACAACAATTGAGAAAATTGAAGGAAAGGTCATTAACTGTTGACATGCTTTGAGTATGGCATCGCATAAAGTTATTATTATTAAGTTTTTGATCGTAGTCGCGTGATGCACGACGCATTAAAACCAAGTACAATTGCAGAGGTCTACTTTCCAAGGACTCTCCCAGGACATCCTGTCCCTCTGCGTTCAATCCCTCGTCCGAGCCAGTGAAGCCATCACCGAGAACAAGGTCGATTTGCATTTGCTGCTTGACCGACCAATGTTATTATTGTCACGAAGGCTATTATTTCATGGTCTCGACAACAACGACGTAAATGATGATGGTAATTATTACGACGATAACGACGATGCTCGTGCTGCTGTCGGTGATGATGATGAACCCTCTTCTACAGACAGAGTTGGATGGCCTGTTGTTCCTGACAAAGCACCTGCTCATCCTCAGGGAGCAAATCATTCCTTTCCACATCGACTCGGTCGTCAAGGAAACCAGCCTCGACTTCAGCAAGATAAAAGGTCGGTAAAACCGTCTTCAATCTTCCATTGACTTTTCATTTCACATTTTTATTGAATTGCAATATTAAATTGATAAACAATTGTTTATTCTCATTGAATCTGCTTTCAAATTCTGCTTTCAGATGCTGCCTTTGTGCTCCTAAAATCTCGATCGAAACTCTTTTCTCTCAACTCGAACAATGCCATGCTGCAGTTCCTCTTGGAGGTTTCATATCACTTGCTATCCAATGTTGATTATGACAATGATATCACTTGCTACCTATCATCGATTATGACAATGATTATTGTAATTATTATTTTTATGAAGTTTTCCTATTTTTTATTATCGACGTTATTACGTCGATAAATATTTCATTATTTACTTTCAGGGGACTCCGGCTGTGCTCGAGAAATATGTTGATTGCAGGCAGGAGGTTGACGACCAATTGAAGAAGTCGTGCGAGGAGTTCATCAAGCACGTCACTCTCTCGTTCGTCGGCCCGCTCGACGACTTCCTCTCCAAGGTCTTGCAAATTATTTGTTTTATTTATTTAATAAGTGAGCAAATAGTGGAAATTATTTCGTATCATCTGACGAGCAAAAGTCGGACCCGTGTTTAAACTGATGTCTTCTTGTGGATGAGTAATTAGAGACATGAATATGCTTTTTGAGGTCTGTTGATGTGAGGTCATTGATTGTCGTGCACGATAAGCAGAGATCGGTCGTGAGACGGCAAGGTTCGAGTGATTTAAGTTTAATGCCTTTAGATGATCGTGATACTCGAGTTGACCGGGGTGGCCTTGGTAAATGTTGTTTGAATTTTTTATGAGTGGTGGTGAATTATATCAAATTATTCGTTCAAGTTCGATTAATTCAATGTTTGCGTAACTGAATCATTTGAGTAACAAAACATTCAGGCATCGGTGATTCTGAGCAAGTCGTCCGAAGAAGTGTCTCTTCGCGTCCAACCCTTCGCGAGCCCCGAGAAGTTGAGGGACGTCGTGACTTTGACTCACAAGAACTTGAAACAATCCAAACCTGTCATCCTCAAGAGCATGTCTCTATATTTGGCCAATGAGGACACAGAATACATCCTTTTCAAACCAATTAAAGTGCTCTTATGTTCTTTGAAATTACAATTGTTGAAACATGGATTGAAAATGTCCTTCATTATCACTCATTCTCAACAGACTGGGATTGATGTTTTTGGATGGATTATTTCATCTCACTTTGTTACTTAATTGACCTCAACTTATTACAATTAATTACATTTACTTGTTTTATTGGAATATGATTTAAAATATGTTCCAGTCGAACGTCCTCCAATCATTCCACAACCTGCACCAACTGCTGCTCGACCACTATTCAGAAGAAGACCAACAGATTGTTGGAGCACCTTCAATCGAACAGGTTCTTTCGTTCATCTTAACGTTCGCATTAATTAATAAATATTCACTCATATTCTCGTGTTTATTCATTCATCTCTGCGTTCCACCGACGTGAATTGTTTTGAATGAATTGTGCTAATTGTTTCAGGTGAATGCGATGATGTCGCCAAATGTCGTGTCGACTCAGAGCGGCTAAAGATGAACATTTCTGTTTGTTAAAATATTTTAAAATCTAATTTATTCGTGTTTGTTTATTCGAGGTTCGTAAATTCTCCGAACACCCTTAGAGATTCTTTCCGTTGTAATACCGAAATTTCTTAAAATCTCAATCAAATTGCAGCCTTTGTACATTAAAAACATGTTTTAATGCCTAATATTTGCCAACTACTTACCAGAATATGTTGAATGTTTGAGTTAAGAAGGATTAAGTTGGATTGTTGAATAAATCTGTTCCTCGTAATACGAGGTACGATATGTTAAACATTTGAGAATTCATTTGGCTTCTTGCAGATTAAAGGAAATGTAAATCCTTGACATGTGTTTCATTTAAGTCTCCAGCCACAATGTCAATCACTTTAAGTGGTGCTCATGCAGGATCAGACTCCAGCTGAGATAATATGCAACATTTGCAAGTTAAGTATCAGCAGAAAGCACGGCTCCTCGCTCGGTCAACGCAAGATTTGATGCTTGTACTAAACTGTGGTAGGTGTCGTGACTACTACTCGCATTAATATTATTGATGAGTTGAACTTGGTGCTGAGTTGTTTGCAACGTTAAAGGATCTTTAAAAGATGCGACAAAAACGAAAATTGCACATCCAAACATGGAGAGCGTGCAACCTCCCTCCGAACTCAAAAGCGCATTTCCAGTTCACGCTCGTGGACGTCGGGCAGATGTTTGACCAGCATCAACTACTTTAACCTCTCCCCAAATGTGCGTCGTGCGTCTGCAATTGAAAGCAGAATCAGGCGTTCAGCGCACCGTTCTTCATTTCTCTGCGTTCACAAGTTTTGTGTGTTCGAGTGGTCAATGAAGCAGGATTTTAGGGAAGGACGAACATTTACGATGCGAAATACAACCAAGTTCCGATAACAAGTAGGATTTTATGAGATTTCACATATTTGCTGATTTCATAAATGTTTTGTTTTATGATTTTGAAATATTTGCGCACAATCACTCGAAAATAAAATTATTTTTAATGTTAAAATCACAATCGAGGCTTTCGCAAGCCGATTTCTCGATGAACATCAATAATGCCATAAAAGTCTCAAAGGTCACGATGTCTGCTGATGAAAAGTCACCAATAATTGAGGAGGAGGACAAGGAGGGGAGATGCGGGTGTTGCTGTTGCCTTGGTTTTCTGGTGAGTTCTCGATGATGATGACGATGATAATGTAAACAAATCATTATCTTCTTGCGTTGGTAAGAATTAATTGCAGTAATTAGTTAGAATTTTAATGATTTGCTACGTTTCATCGTCTTGAAATGTTGTGATTAATTCAACCCGATGTGTCTGATGGAAATATTAATTTATTGGTTGGTTATTGTTAATTATTTGTAATTTGTTATAAACCATATTTTCATTTAACAAATAAGTGAAATAACCATGTAAGTCGGCAGATCTCCATTCGATATCATCGTTGTCATCAGCACCCATTGCATTCATCATCATCATCGTCGTCGTCGTCGTCATCATCATCATCGTCGTTGTGGTCGACCATAATTAAATTACTATCCACCATCATCTTCATCGATTTATTGTTTTAACTTTGATTTAATCGTCGAGAATAACATCTTTAGGACCTCATTTGGTTGTAATTAAGAAATTGAAATAACGTTCAATTTCTTTCAACAACTCTTCACTTATTCTCAAGAACAATTCCAACAAGCGTACCAAGTCATCGCAACATCCAAGCACCAGCACCCAGCCAGTCACAAGTCAGCACTCTTGTTGTACTGTTGAACAACAACAGGCAACAAATTTGTTGTTGCAACAAAACATTCTTCAACCACAAATTGCAAAATTTCTGCTCAGTTCAACACAACTTGTCGCCGATGATCCTGTTACTGAACTGAGTGAGAAAATAGGTAGTTGTTTTTATAAAATGGTTTAAGTTTGTTATTGTTGTGTTAATAGTTATTTACACTAGCCGTAATTAATTACGGACATTTCACATCGCCATATTTAAATTATTTATTTGAACGTTTCAAATGGTGATAAGATTGAGTGATAACAGATAAAAATGATTCGAAACATTTAGTGAAACAACATTTCAAATGAAAGTTAATAAAACCTGCAGCATGATCCTACAGTTTGCATCGACCATTTGTTACATAACAACATTTATTAGCGCACATTTTAACCATTACCCGCCGAATGTACCATTACGTACAAGTGACGTCACGCACCTGGGTCAGGTGTTTGCGACGAATTGTGACAGGAAGGAAAATGATTTTTTACTTCGAATGAGGAAATCGAAAGCGATTAAAACGTGATGACGTCATTACACGGTCCATTTACATATCAACGATACGTAATAACCACGGCTAAACACCGACATCAATAATAAGTAGTCTTTTAAGTGCTGATTAACTGTGAACATTCCATTTCAATTTTCCTTCTTTTTAAGATTATATTCTGCTGAAAATCATCTTTTTGAACAACACATAAAAGTTATTTTGTTTAAAACGGAAGGTCGAATCCAATTCAGTGTAAAATACGAGGCCCACATAAAAACACTGACCCTCAAGATCATTCGAGCCACCAACTTGGAAGCCAAGGACTTCGGAGGCACAAGTGACCCTTACGTCAAGGTCACCCTCCTCCCAGACAAAAAGGCCACACTCACCACACGAACCAAGCACAAAAACTGCAACCCGACGTGGAACGAAAGTTTCGCTTTTGAAGGTTTTTCCGGATTAACTTGGAAATTTGAGTCGCTTTAATTTCGTTTTCAATTAGAAATCTCCTAGAATGGGAATTCTATACACAACGAAGATGAAGATGTTTATTATAACTTAAAAAATTATTATAAATAAATTATTTGATAATTAATTAATCAATTAATTCGTCGCAGATTATCCGTTCGATAAAATTCAGCAAATGATTCTCTTCATGGAAGTCATCGATTACGACAGATTCACCAGAGACGATCCAATAGGGGAAGTGGAAATCCCCCTCATGAACTTTGACCTTCTCGGGGGTCAGACTGTCTGGAAGAACCTTCGATCGTCACAAAAACGCAGGGTGGAAAATGAATTGATGATGTCATGAATTGATGACGTGTTGCATTCAAATCAACGAAGAGGTAATTAATTGTTTATCAAATTGTCATCAAGAAATCAATTTGACAGGGAAGACTTGGTGACTTGGGTCTGACGCTGCGCTACGACAGCCCACTGATAAACGTGAAGGTCGTTCAGGCGTGCAACCTCAAAGCTAAGGACATCAACGGAAAATCTGGTAAATTTTTTTGCTCCTGCTTCACGAAGCCACATCCAACTTAGACCAACAACACAAACTTAGTTAACTCACAATTTTATTTGTTAAAATCTCTGCTTCTAATAAACTGCACGTGCGCTATATAAATGCTAAAGAAGGAATGATAGATGTCATCATCACCATCACTATGTCGATGTATATAATACGTGCAACAGTATTAACTGATTTGTTATTATTATTATTATTATTATTATTATTATTATTATTATTATTATTATTATTATTATTGTTGTTGTTGTTGCTGTACACTGAAAGATCATGAGGAAGATAATTACCCTCATGAGTATCCATGTTTTGTTCGCCCTTTTGAGCAGTAATTGCTGGTTCTGTTAAAAATAGATCCTTACGTGAAGATCTGGTTGTTGATGGATGGAGTGAAACGAGATAAGAAGAAGACCTCAATTAAGGAAAGGAACCTCAATCCTGAGTTTAACGAGAGTTTTACTTTCAATGTGCCTGCTGATAAAATAAGGTGGTTAAACATATTTTATTATTTGTATTGTGTGATACATATATTTGTATTGTGTGAAACATATATTTGTATTGTGTGATACATATATTTGTATTGTGTGATACATATATTTGTATTGTGTGATACATATATTTGTATTGTGTGATACATATATTTGTATTGTGTGATACATATATTTGTATTGTGTGATACATATATTTGCATTGTGTGATACATATATTTGTATTGTGTGATACATATATTTGTATTGTGTGATACATATATTTGCATTGTGTGATACATATATTTGCATTGTGTGATACATATATTTGTATTGTGTGATACATATATTTGCATTGTGTGATACATATATTTGCATTGTGTGATACATATATTTGCATTGTGTGATACATATATTTGTATTGTGTGATACATATATTTGTATTGTGTGATACATATATTTGTATTGTGTGAAACATATATTTGTATTGTGTGATACATATATTTGTATTGTGTGATACATATATTTGTATTGTTCAATACTTACATTTGCATTAATTGCCATGCTTTAATAATTATTAAACCTGAAAACAGATAATAATAATAACAACAATAATAACAACAACAACAACAATAATAATAAGAAGAAGAAGAAGAAGCAAAAGAAGAATAAGATGAATATTATACCTTACCCCTGTCCAACATCGTTAAGAACTTCGACGTGTCTTTTCACCAAAACGCGGATGACACGAGCTTTTATTCTGTCCTCTCCAACCACAGTGTCCCCGAACAACTTGACAATCTGCGTAAGTGCACAGATGCCATTAACGACTGGCATCTCGTCAATTTTCTTCAACTCAACCCGCAGAAATCCAAAGTTATGTTTATCGGCACACCCACACACCTCAAGAATCTATCCCCCCCCATCTTCAATAAAAATCGCTGGCACTATTCTTCCTTCTTCTTCCACTACCCTAAAACTCCTCGACCTTTGACTCCCACCTCAGCTTTAAACAGCACGCCATCTCTGTAATAAAATCCTACAACCATCTCATCTGGGCTATCCGACATGTCCGTCCGTTCCTCTCTGTCGACACAACTTCTGCTCTTGCACAGTCTTATCCTCTCTAAACTACTGAAACTCCCTTCTCTACGGTGCTTCTTACTTAGCTATCCACTCCCTTCAGCGCACCCAAAATAATCTAACCAAACTCGTTCTCCTCGATCCCAGCCTGACCAGCCCTGAATGCCTGACGCAACTGCACTGGTTGCTTATACACCTTCGCATCATCTTTAAAATATCATTAATAATCTATCATACTCTAGCTACATCCTATCCACCCTATTTCAATCATGCCATTAACCGCCGCCAAACCCCTGACCACCTTTGTTCATCCTCCGCAATTCATCTGCACCAACCAGTCCATAGATCATCCATCGTCAATCCAGGCTTCACCTATGCCTCTTCAAGCGTCATTTGAAGACTCATCTATTCAAGATAGCATTAAACTGAGAACCAAGGCGCCTCTGACATTACGCCTTCGACGCCATATAAATGAACTATTATTATTACATTATATGATATTATAATAATGTTATAAGTGTATTAATTATTATTATTATTATTATTATTATTATAAGTACATTATTATTAGTATCATTATTGAATTGTAACTTTTATTATCATCATCTTACTAATATTACTTCTCTACGTGATCTGCATCCCATCAAGGTCTGCCAGTTTGCTTGTTTCAGTCATGGATTACGACAGGTTCGGTCGAAACGAACTCATAGGTCAAATCATCCTTGGTGCCAAAACATCTCCTGAGGAGGTCAAGCATTGGAATGAAATGTTCCAGAAACCACGACAGGACATATTCCAGTGGCACACGTTGAAGACTTTCAAGTAGAAACATCATCACCAGTTTTTTTTCTTCTTCATATTTACTTTATCAATTGTTGAAAACTATTTAATTTATTGAATGGCTTATTTGGATATGAAGTATTTATTACTAGTCGTTTTAGTCCATCCGATTCCAAACTTCAGTTTCACAGAAATATGAATTTATTCAATTAATTTTACAAAAATTAAATACATTACGAAAGAGTTTTTGACATAATTTTAAATGAATATTCATTTTCTTTCAACAACAACAACAACAACATCGCTGTTTATTTTGAAATGAGAATTAAAAATATCGACGGCGTCTGCGTCGTGGGCGCGCGTTGAAATGCGATTGTTTCCTGCGGTGGATGAGAAATAACTGGAATGATTCATTGTCTTCATGTCCGCACAGGAATATGAAATTCTCGCTCATGTTGCCAATGGAACATTTTCGAAGGTTTAAGTTTTAAAAGTTTTAATTATTTCTGTTTAATTTGCACTTAGTAAGCTGAATTGCTTGTCAGCATTTTAATTAATTCGTTTAGGAGATTAATTAGTTTCGGTTCTTATTGCACGTTAAGCACGTAGATGATAATTGGTCGGGCCAACCACAGAAATATCTGATGTAATCTCAATAATGGTGGCATTAATATGGCTGGTAATGCTTGCAATTATAATTGGAGGGCAATTATAATCTGCTAATTATCCTAAAATTCTGCTAGCAACACCCACTATCAAATTTTCGCTTCCGAAAGTACGGACCACGATAAGAGAATTGTTTATTTTCAAAACCTTTTGCTCTTTTCGGTTAGCGTCATTTGTTTGTGTCATCACAAACTTTAGACTATTTTAAAACTATTTAAACTGCGGAATATGTAATTAATTAATTATTTTTAAACAGTGCTGCACATCGATTAATATGTTTGCTGTCGATTAATCGCGCGTTCAATCTTTTTAAATCTAAGATTAATGCGTAATTAATCGCACCATCTTATTTTTCAAATAATTTCCCAATACATTTCATTTATATCAAAAAAACATTTTAATTCATGAAATGTTCGCAGTTATAGTTTAGAAATAGTTTTTTGTGGTTCATTAATTGACATTTAGCCAATTGCTGAGACAAACGAATATGTTGATGTTGTCTGGAGACAGAGAAGCACGTTTCTTAATCTCAACATGTCCAGAAATGGAAAATAACCGTTCACATGGCACAGTGAGGAGCGCTAATTATTTGAAGGCTATCTTGGCAGCTAGGCCATGTGATGGCTCACATTTCCGCCAACATTCCAATGGACACAAATCTTTGTCAATTTCTGGTTCTGCTCTATAATGTGCTTTCTAATGTAGCTTTTCAGCTTTTCTCAGCTGATGACACATCACAGGAACCCATCCTTGACTTCAACAGGTGCCAAGAAAGTTCGCCATCTAGGCCCACAATCCTGATTGGATTCCGTCCGCACACCATATCTTACGTCCGGGAGAGGAGTCACACTAGGCCCTTGCTAAATGCTGAAACTTATGAAGCCATTGGCTTGTATGAAACGTATGAAGACATGGGAATATCGGGGCGGTCCAACCCTTATGCAGTACTCCGCATTATCCCCGAGAGAAGATCCATCCAAGTTGGATCAGAAAAAGTTACTGATATCTTTGCTCGTCCATCCCTGGTCCAGATTCATGAACACCAAACCTCTTCCGGTGGCCACTCCCACAGTCCCCGATTCTGGAAACGTTCCAGCATTACCTATAACAGGCTATGTGCTCCAAAATTAACTTACCTATGCTATTTATGGCCATCGTATGTTCTTAAGCGCAGTATATGTTCGGTCTCTGCATGCAATAATAATATGGGAAGCCGAAAGCCCAAGAAATAACAAGATATAAAAACAGTCATAAAATAAAAATTAGTTTAAAATATTCTATAAATTAATGAAATAATTTATTTAAAAAGTATAAAAATTTCACGAGTTAATCGTCCCGTTAATTATTTAAACTGCACAGAAAAATTAGCGCGTTAATCGATCTCGCTAACGCAGATTAATCTGCAGCCCTAGTTTTAAATAATGCAGTTGAAATCTGAATGACAAGTCGAGAACCTTGTAAAAATCATGACTAAAATAAATGAAAATTATCTCCAAATTTGAGTTGAAGGATTCATGCATGAATCCATGTGAGCCTGGTCAGCTTTCCTGATCATAACAGGCACAGTGACTTGTAACAGTTGATGATTTGTAAGGAGCACGATTGCATGTTTAACTCGATTCGTAAACTTATAAAACTAATAAGGCATTTGTTGCACAAGTATTCTTCACTTGCACGTGTGTGGCTTCGTCGAACTTTTTTAATCTTTAAAATTGAAATTGAAAAAACAAAATACTTTTAAGAGGAGAAAATTATTAAAAGCATTTAAAATTTAATCATTTGAGTAAATCCTTTCGTTCAAAGTTTGAAAACCAAGTTGACAAGTTTTTCTAGAACTAGAAAGAGGTCAGAAATACGAAATCGATGTTGAAAACGTTTGAAATTCTTTTACTGAATTTTAGAGACATTGATGTCGATTCAATATGTAATAGGTTTGTTACGATTATAACAATAACCGTTTGAATCAAAAATGTAAGCGTAAATACCTGTGCGATCGTCAAAGATAAGAAAAGGAACCTTTAATGAATCCTCAGGTATTCAAAGCGTCTGGAAGGATTCCAAATCACTTCTACGCCTTGAAAGTACAACAGAAAAGCAGGCGGAGTGAATTGAAGCGGGAAGTTGACCTCATGACAACCATTTCATTGACCAGCAGTCCTTTTCTTAACCACTTCCATGAAGCTTTCCAGTCGAAAGTTATATGTTTCATTTAATATTTAAATATCCAAAGTTAATTTCACATTAAAAAAGCTTAAGCAGTTTTAGAACTTTAAGGTTTAACTGATAAACTTGTGAATGTTGAATAATTAAAAATTGTTTCAATAAGTTAAAATAATTGTTCAGTAACAAATCAGGTCGGTGAACGATGTGTGTTGATGTTCATGAAAATGCTTCAACTTATATGAATGTGCATCTCAGATATTTCAATGTGAAATTCATAAACTTCTAAACTCCACAGAAACATGTTTTCATTGTGATGGAGTACTTAGATGGAGGTAACTTGTTTGAACATCTGCAGAAGGAAGGAAGGTTCAGTGAAGGAAGGTCTTGTTATTATGGGGCTTGCTTGATCTCAGCCTTGGAGACTCTGCACAACCTTGATATTGCTCACAGGTGATTTGTTGTTATGATTGGTTTTCGAATTAGCACCAATGCTGCTTATCTGAATTTAAAGTGAGAATTTAAAGTCATTGATTACTACAGATCGTTGGAAATGCATTAAATGCATTAAAGAAATAGGTAATTAATAGATTCTTAAAAATTCGTTTGAATGCATCGAAAATAAGCAGAGGTATGTTAATTAAATCAAGCCTCACTCAAATAAATTGAGCCTCCAAACAATGCGATTAAAAATGTTATTAGAAATTCTGCTGACAGGGATGTCGGTTTGAAGAACATCGTTCTCAACAAACGAGGTCAAGCAGTTCTTGTTGACTTCGGAAGGTGTTGCAAGTGCCCCGCAGATGAAATAACCTTCGACCTTCTTCTTGACCTGGTTGACTTGGGGAGTGTCGTACACGGGATGCTAACCGGGAAGGTGACTTTAATTTTGTGAGACATGGGAACTTGAGTCAGGAGGTCCTTTGAGAAAGCTGCTGCTGTATGGGATTTGTTTTTATGTTCTTCCATATTGTTGCATTGACCATAAAGCGTTTGCTCGAAAATATGGGATATTAAGTTTTACATTCGGTTGAAGATGTTTTTTTGTTACAAAAACTACTTCAGAAGTCAGAATTCACTCAGGGGAGGAGGTTGCTGAGTTCCTCCGATATGTCCACAAAAGCATTTAACTTCCTCGAGTTTGTTAGTTTTCATTGGATAATTTGTTGTCAAAAGTTGTAAAGGTTTCAGTAATTGCACTTGTTGCTGTTGTATCGTGTGTTGCAACATGAAATGAACAACAATGGTTTGTTGATTGCAAAGAATCAAAAATGATCAGCTCCCAAGCAGCCATATTACTAGCTTACATCTTAAATATTTTCCGAGTGACCTTCTCTAGCGAGACTTCTCAGTTTGTTGGTCGCTAATTTCAAATATTGCAGACGAATAGCTGAGGGCGGAATTGTTTGCTTTTCAATTTTTTTGCCCTTTTTTCATTTTTAACCAAAACTTTTCGAGTGAAAATATAGTTAATAATTTCGTAAGAAATTTCTGTAATTAGTGATTAGTCATTTTATGATAAAATGCTAAAATGCGTAAATTGTCGAAACACGCGTATTAGAATTTGGAAGTTAGAACCTATCACAAGGATTTAAACAGTCTCAAGAGAGCATAAAGTTGACTCGAAAAACATCAAATAAAAATTGGGGCGAGTTATATTTGACCTCCGCTGAATAATTTTGTGTTGAATTTTTATTGATTATTAATTACTTACTAGAAATTATTTCGTTGTGAAAGGAAATAATATTCCTTCCAGATGTGCATTCCTGTTCTGAACGAGTTTGACAAACACAAAAATATTTTGAAATCGATGAAAATGCAACCATTTTTTGAGAAAATTGATTGGAATGAACTCCTATTTGCAGCAGCTTCTGAATGTTGTGACAATGCATTATAATTACTTGGCAATACACTTTTTAATTATTTATCCATTGACGACTTCATAATAAATGGGGAATAATAGATTGTTGCACGTTTAAGTTACAAAATAACAAGTTCTAAAGGTATGAAATACTTTTAGATTCCGTCAATGAATTTTCATATTTTACATCTTGAATAGTTGAGGAATTAGTTGGAAATATTTCGTTGAAGCATAAATTGAGCTGGAGAAGCAGTAGTTAATTAAAGAAGTTGGTGACCAGAGAGAGATTGTGTGAAAGTAAGGGGAAATGTAAGCGAACAAACCACGATAAGGAATTGAACTGACGTCAATCAGGCATCTTGTGTTGATCTAAATTTATTATGATCGGGATACTGTTCTCATTTTCCATCATGAGGGTGTCTAATGGCTGCATCTGTTTACAAAAAAAAACAGTGGTAACATTTCTGAAACAAGTTGAGTTGATATGTTGATTGTAATAGGTTTGACACTTGAAAATACATTGAGATTAAAAACGTTTTATTTGTCGTCGATCATTCAACAATTCGACAATGATTTGTTCACTTCAAATTAAGTTGCATGGGAATTACGTGAAATTATTCCAGCGAAATATATAAACTTTGAAATATGTTTTGTGCACAGCTTGCCTCGTTAATGCAAGCGTTCGCATGCATCGATTTACAACCTGCACATTCTTTTATTGTTTAGTGGTTCATCATTAAAAGTTTAAAAATAATATTAATAAGTTACGTAATGTCTTCATTCATCCATGCGGAAGTTACACCAGCTTATTGTAAGGGAAGGTTAGAAGTCATAATGTTGGAAATAACGCTCTTAAATGATGATTTGCAAATCGTTTCCAAGAATGGGCTTGCTAAGGACAAAATAATCCGTTGGAAATTTGTGGTTTTATCCCACTGAAATAAAATGATCTTTGACCAGAGATTCTCTATAACCCGGAGAAGCTGATTTTACTTGCGTGCAAGTTTATTTACAATTTATGCCTACAAATTTTGATTTGGATTATAAACACGGAGTAGATTCATAATATTCAAGTATAAATTATAGTTTAATTAATTGCTTTCAATTGATATTTGTGATCTGTTCTTATCAAAGCAGAGACCGCCCACATCTAAACGTAGGAGCAGCATGCTGTTGCTTGCGTGGATTGCCCAGAAAGAAAAATAAACAGCCTCTTATAAGAACTCGCCTCTTGAATAGATTCTTAAATCGTTTTTTGCAGTTAAATATTTATTTTAGATTTTCGCTGACCTTATTTTTCGAATCCTGGGTGAGCTATATTTAGAACATGAAGTAATTAAAATGCCAGACAGTGTTTACGACGAATGTGCGGTTTAAAACAAGCGAAACATGGTTGAAATAAACATTTTCTTACATCACAGGAGGACATTCTGATGCACTTTTGAAGCTTGCAATGGTTTGCTGTGCTTGTTAATTTTGCATTTAACGGTTTAAAGGCGAACCGGCTTTGATTTCGGATACTGCTAGAATACTCTGTACAAAAGTGAGTTGGTCGTGCATGAGTGTTGTGGTTGGCCTGCAATTATTTATACGAACAATTTTTCTATCCACTTATTTGTATCGGTGTGTGTTTATTGAAGACACCTTTTAATTTGAGAGGGTTGAGCAGCATTGAAGTGACATGATGTATGAGTTACGAATGACCAGAATGTGTTGCCACCATCGGCCTATAAATAAACTCTCGACAAAGTTCAATCATAAGAGTTGGTCTTAAAAGACCGATTGTGATTGAAACAGTTTCGTCTGCTTCTGTGCCTGTATACTAACCGGTTCAAAGGTGGATTGTAGATTATTTTAAGTCTAGATTTTGGAGGATGGAACTTTTTGTTTGATAAATTACTTTAATTTAAATTATAATTGTCTCCAGTCTTTGTTTCCAGCTTCTAATTTGAAATTAATTGACTTTGTTACTTTTTAGCAGTCTCAAATGTCTATGTGAAGAAAGAGAAGGGATTGTGTCATATTTGGATGTTTGATTGACATTGATATGAAATATTTGCGTTTGAATTGAAAGCTTGCCGTGGATTGAAGCTCAATTTAAAAGTTCATTTGTCGGTTGCATTACACCCAAAACATGGCTCAGAAACAAGTCGAGGTAAAGTTTTCAAAGCATGACACTCACTTTCACACTATCTCTCTCGTTACACTGCATCAATTTTTGATAACATTCAACTTTCGTCGTGCATGCTAACATTACGCTTGTTAATTTGTGTATTTCGAAGCATTTTCATTCTTCAAAGCGTTTGTTTGTTGAGGATATTCAAAATGCCTCACGTGTCTCGTTTGTGGTTCTCAATTGATCTAATTTTCAATTCAAAGTGGATTAACGCAGACAGTGCTTTTTTCTTGATTTACATTGAAAACGAGTCTTCAAACAAACAGCGGTTCATCGCTGAACCAGGCTTGCATTCATCACGAGTCCCACCCTCCCTGACCTGCTTGAATGCTCACAACGTGAACATTTATCGATCCGTATATCGCTCAAAATTTATTCAGCCTCTCACAAATCTACCCACTCGACTCGAGTGGCCACCCATCAGGCTTGCTGTTGCCATAGAAACAGAGTTACGCGTCAGTGAACTGATACAAAAGGGTCAAGAAAACGTCTGTGACAATCAGACCACTCATTCACCCATTCAGTCGGTGAATTGTTCATTCCTTTCGCCAACGTTCATAATGGTGCATTATCACGGCATGAATTAAAATTGTGATTCGTTGAAAATCTTTTCTTCTGGTGAAGATTTGTGAAGGATTTGTGAAGGATTTGTGAATGCATCTCAGAAGCTGTAACATCTTTTCCAAGCCCTTTGACATCTTTACTTTCGCTTGCTTAAATCGACTTTATGAAATGTTCATTCAAATAACAGTTGACATTCCATGCTTTGTATATCGAATACAAACAGTGATACATGCTTACTTTGTCTAGGAAGCGTACAACTGTAAGTAAACATCCTCTCACGAGGAAATCATTCCCCACTTATCTTAGATAAGTTAATTGGATGCGCTAATTAGGACATTTAAAATTGATAATCAATTGTTGACATTTGAGATGAACTCAGTTCTCTGTTAGTACAAGTTGATGTCCTTAAATCGATTATTCTTAAATTGTTGTCATTCCTTTAAAAAATACTATGTTTGAACGCACCTTTATTTGTTTGAGCCAAAAAGTTGTCAGAACAAACTTTTTATAATAATTATTTTTATGATAAGAACATTGTTTTGATAAATTTTCAAATGCTTCACGGAATCAATGAAGCGCGGTGATGACGACGACGATGATGATGACGACGATTATGATGGTGGCGGTGATGATGATAACGACGATTGATATGGTGGTGGTGATGATGATGGTGCTTTGATAGTTGAAATTTAGTTTCTAATTGTTATAATTGGAGACTGAGCAGGTTAACAACTAACGTGTTGTTAGATGTTCTAACGACTGTTATTTCGATATCGTCTGCTAACACATGAAGATGTTACCTCTGTTACTCTTTCGGTTGTCCCTAACAACACTTGTAGTTGAAGTTACAAAACTTGAAAATATTGCATTGGATGTTGTTGTTGCATTTGTCAACAAATATAATTTATTGGCGGTTAATTAATTAAGCAATAATTATTAGCAACAAATTCATGAGATGAGTTGATTGACTTGCAGGAGATGAAGAGTCATTGCATGACAACTTTGGAGAAGTTGGGAGCGTCTGAGGAGTTCATCAAGGTTATTGTCACGTGCCCTGTCACTTCATATTTATTCAACAGCTGCTGTACTTCTCATTATTCTAATTATATATTAATGATATTCATATATTCATGAGTTACGCAATTAATCGCAACCATTTAACCACATTTTCTCCTGAGATTGCACTGATTTGGTGTGGTTGTGCAATTTCTTGAATTTGTGACCATGTCGTGACAATAGAGTGAATCATTCATAAGCACTCAACAAAGGTGTACCTTTACACTGTGACAGTCAGTTTCTCTGCTGTTCTAGGAACAAATATCGGCTTCATCCATTCACTCACTCACTCACTCATTTATTTATTCATTTATTTATTTATTTACTCATTCTCATCAGAACCGATATGTCCTCCATAACCAGGTTTTATGACGGTGATGGTGATGATGATGATAACGATGACGATGATGATGATGATGTATGGGTTAATGACATTGACGTTATATTTGTGGCAGTTTTACTCAGAGGCCCTAGAATGTGAGTACGACATGAGTCTAACCATCTACAAACTTCAGAGCAAACTGAGGACTGATGTGGACAGTACCGGCTCACTACCTCCCAATGTTACGTTTGGCATTCTACAGGTTTGTTAAAGATGATTACAATGATGGTGATGGTGATGATGATGGTTATGTTGGTGATGATGATAGTAATTATTATTGCTGATATTTGAGATAACAAACTATTGGTCAGGAAATGTGGTAATTATTTGTGAAAATGATTGATTATTAAGTTATTTGGCGGGCAGTGGATGAAGATGTTCATACGTCGACCTTTTAATGCGACGATTGATGTTGTTTCCCCGATAAACTTGGACCCACTTTTGTCATCAAAATCATCCTCCAATGTGTGACCTCATCTATTTTTAGGCTGTTTTTATGCGTTTCCTTGTTTATGTTGAAGTACGTTTTTTCTAAAAAATAACTTTTTAAAATCGGTCTGCATGAAATAATGAATACTTATTGATAACTATTTTAAAGAGTTGCACTTGCTTCAAGGTTGAAGTGCATTGAAAGTTGTAATATATTATTACATTTCCGTATTTCTTCAAACATTCAAACATCTGGGATGCCTTTCCTCCTGAAATGAATGGAATCATGTTGCATGCAATCTTCATTCTTTAGCTCCTTCGAATTGAGCCTTCCTTTTCAGCGCTTTGCATCCTTGAATTCTCTTTGAATTCTCCTTGAAATTCGGCTTTTAATGCGGCATTAATGAGGAATAATATAAATATAATGAATATTTATCGAATCAATAATGGTTGATGCTAAGAATAGAATTACGATTACGATCGAGATTTTAGTAAATAAGAAGTGTTAAACATTTACAATCGTTAAAACGCCGCTTTGCAGACGATGACAAAACATTTTCGAAACTGGAAGAAAACAGTTGAGAACCTCAGTGAGCAGGGAATCACTGTTCCTCCACTCCAGCTGGACTTGGAAAACCTGAGCAAACTCAAGATGCTGACCGCTGTCTGCTCCATGGATACAAATCAGGTTTGATGGTGGTGATGATGAAGGAGGGTTGATGCTTGTGAATGTAGTCAAAACTACTGAACGAAACATGAAATTCATCATCGATTCATAATTGAATTTGCTGCTAACAAGTAAATGGACGTTGTAAATCTTGGTGAGTCGTCTAAAAACTCCACGATGCAATAACTCCACACGTTGCTACATCGAAACCAAAATTCAAAAACACAGCCAAAAAAATATGGCAGCAAAAAATATTTTGGCTTCACCTAATTCCGCACCTAAGAACTTTTCGCACATGCACAACAGCATTTGCACGTGCATTGTACACGCTGATGCACGCACAATTAATCACTCAGGCGATCTCTTCACTCAACCTCTCATCATCTCCCCATCTCAGTCGTCATGGTGACGTAATTCCTCGTTGGTGAACTTTTAATCTTCATTCTTAGACACGCCCCTTCGATGACGTCACAATCTATTTTTATTCTAAAAGGTCCAAATATGGATCTCAGTACAATTGCACCTCCACGACTGTCACATTGTGTACTGGTCCACATGAAATTAGGTCATTGACCATGCTATTAATAGATCTCCAATCTGATTGGTTGTTTTTTGTTGATGATGGTGATGATGATGATGATGATGAGGGTGATGGTGACGATGATGGTGTTTACAACGGGATAAATGGTTTGTTTGCAGATGAATCTGAAGGAAGGTGAGGAGTTGCAGATAACTGATGCCTCGCATCCGAACTGGTTGAAGGTTGGTCTTTCACGTTGAAAACCTGCCGCTTGCTGCTTTCACGTTACTGAGCCGCTGAACTGTTGTCGGCGTTCAATGAGCAGCCTCAGACGACTTAGACGTCTAATGACGCCTTACGACGTACAAATAATAAGTCAATGCTTTCACCAGGCTGGAGTTACATCACTGAACATTTGTGGATTGTTTTAGCTTCGTAGGACGACGACGATGATGCTATTGATTCTGTCGTAATGGTTTTATGCTTGGATCGTTGACTCATTTAACACAGCTGTGGATGACGCCATAACCAACAACTGGTTGTTATTCTTCAAAACATCTGCACACGTTTTGTACGTGTGCATTGTTTATAGAATAACGTACGTGTGATGTTGTGCTTCAGTGACTTATCATTATTTCTTATTGACGTGCTGATGAATATTTCATTAATTCAAATTAATTTAACCCTGGAGTCCATTGAACATGTTTTTAGAATTCACAAGCAGTTTTAGGTGACACAACGTTGCAATCATCATTATTCGCATTGAATATGAGGCCATCATCATCATCATCATCATCATCATCATCATTACCATAGTCGTCATCATCATCGTCGTCAGTAGCGGCAATAATTGTGTGGGTTGTTAAATAAGATTTGTGAAGTGAAACATTGGGCTGTTGTTTGAAAGTTAATTGGTTTATTTGAGGGGCTTAAAAGGAATACAAACGTTGTACACGTCCTCAGATATTCTACTTTGTTTCCTGTGCTTGTTGGTTATTGTTGGTGTTGTTATTGTTGATGCATATTGTTGTTGTTGACGTTGATGATGATGCATATAAATGTTGTTGTTGTTGTTGATAATGCATTTTATTTTATGTTATTTGTATTTTGCAAAAAAACAATCTCCATTCCATGTTTGTGAATGGAGCATGTTTGACGGTTATAAGACTTAATAACTGCTGGTAACAACCACACAACTTGTCAATTATTGGATGTCATTGATTCTCTCGACTTCTTAAAAGTCAATATTTTGTGATAAAACAGCCGGCAGTAATAAGAGGAACAGTATTAATAATATTAATAATTGCATTAACATAATTATGACAGGTGAGAAACGTGCACGGGAAGGAAGGCTTCCTACCTGCATTATCATGTCTCATCCCAACACCTGACAACAATGCCATAACTGCTGTTGAGAGGTGATTTTATTGACCATGTGATCTGTGACGTCATTATGGGTGAAATTCGTAATTTTATTTATTAAAAAAATTCTTTTAAATTTGAATATAAATAAAAATACATTTAAATACGTTGAAATGATGTGTCAAAACAAGAAGTAAGTCTTTGTTTGAGTCAATTTGTTAGCACGTGTGAGACTTGAAGTTACACATAATTTATGAATAACATTACTGGTGATGATGATGGTAATACTTAATGACATGACAATGATAATAATTACAATTTTACTTAATGACGTAAGGTTAATAACAATCAAGATGTTGAATGTTCAACTCAGACTTCAAGTCCTGCTGTTGACTTCGTGGACTGAGAGCATCAGAGAGCTCAGGTCCATCCTCGCTTCAACTTGTGTCTCCTCGTCGCAGGACCTCAACCAAAAATGGGTGACAACTTCATCACAACTTCAATAATTTGTATATTTATCAACCATGATAAATATTTGATGTCAACAATGTTGCGCAAGAGATGCACTGTGCGTGAGATGTGACATAACAACGAAGTCTTATGACAGGGGAACTTATTGCTGACCGACCTCAAAGCTTTCAACCCAAAAGTGAGGGAAAAGTTGTCACTGAGACTGAAGAGGATTTCAGACTCCTCATCGAGGACCAACATCAACCTGGATCTCAACAGGCTCCACCTCAACCTCTCCAAACTTGAAAATGAACTTCTCAACGTCAATACTTCCAACAACGGTTTCTATTAGCAACCACTATTTGATGATGATAATGATGATGACGGCGACGATGATGATGATGATGACGGCGACGACGACGACGACGACGACGACGATGATGGTNCAACGTCAATACTTCCAACAACGGTTTCTATTAGCAACCACTATTTGATGATGATAATGATGATGACGGCGACGATGATGATGATGATGACGGCGACGACGACGACGACGACGACGACGATGATGGTTGCATGTGGAAAATTCAGTGGCACAATATGTGATTCCTGATTTATGGAGTCAAATTAACTTGGTTGACCAATGAAATAGTTCATTTCATCGTCATCGTCAGGTCTTGCCCTCATGCTGAGGTCTGTGGAAGGACTCGACAGAGCAGTGCTGTGCTACCAGGTTTGTGTCATCCTCGTCGTCTTCGTCACCGTCATCATCATTGCTATCGTCATCATCCCTGTCATCGATCTTATCATTGTATTCGTCATCAGCGCAAACGAACATCATTGCCTTCGTCATCATTCTGGCCACAATTGTTTGTCAATCGCATTGGTTGGTCTCATATTTTGAACTTATCGAGCGATTAAACTTTGGATCACCATCTTGGAGGCTGCACTTTCATCCTGCATTCAAGTCCAAGTACGATGGACGACGACGATGACGACGATGACGACGATGATGACGATGATGATATTTGTGAGGATGCAATTCATCCGTGTCATTTCCTCGGAAAAGTTAAAATATCAATAGTAATGGAAATAATAATAGTAATAATAGCAATAATAATAATAATTATTATATTGAAATAAGCATAATATTCTTTGCAGTGTTTGAGTTGGTGATTGTTTGTATTTCTTGTTTTGATATCTCATGCATGCATGCATCTAATAAGTCGTCCATTCATCGAATAATTCATTTCCTGGTCATTCATCAGTGCATTCTCAAGTGCAAAGTAGGCCGTGAGGTTGTTGTTTACTTTTAACTGGAGCAGCCTGAAAGTTTGTGACGTCATGACATACGATACTTGTGATCTTGTGTGTGTGTGTGTTTACATGTGAAAGTATCTTAACGTGGGATGATTTCAGTTTTATGAAAGTTTCCACCTACAAACGAATGTTTTTGTAAACAGGCACTTGTTTTACAATTCTGATGATAATGATGCTATCTATGATGACGACGTAATGATGGCAATGATGATGATGATGATGTTAAAGCAGACGTGTGACTCTGCAGCTAGCTGCACGTGTTCACCTGCAACGTGTCCTGCTATGAGATGAAAACTATTGAACCTCTTCACGTGCACATTTACACATGTATGCTCACATACACCAACAACAAGAGCAACAATCAAGAGTTGTTCTTTTCATTTTTGTTATTGTTGCCTCATGTATTATCAATACTGTCATTATTAATAATAATAATATTATNATAAGTTATTGTTATTATTATTATTATTATTATTATTATTATTATTATTATTATTATTATTATTATTATTAAAACTTGAGATTTGGTCCGCATAAACTGACAAGTTGAAAAGTAGGCCAATTTCTGACCTAATGGTTTAATGGCTTGTTGCCCCCACAGGTTGTTATTTAGTTTTTTGTTTTAATTCTTTTCAGTCCCTCTTCGGTCAGTGGGCCAGTTACAGGAAGAGTTTGAATGAATCTTCGAGGCCAATCAGGATTGTTGAACAGTGGGAGGAGTTGAGGAGAGCTGCTCGGTTCAAACAGTTCAAGTATGTACTTGTTATTATTATTCTTGTTGTTGTTATTATTATTCTTGTTGTTGTTATTATTCTTGTTGTTATTATTATTATTCTTGTTGTTGTTATTATTATTCTTGTTGTCAACATTATTATTGGTATTATTATGATTGTTACCAGCACCATCGTCATCATCACCATTTCTATTGTCGTTAATATTATTAACATTGTTGCGTGATTAGTAATAATAATAATTATTGTTATTATGCATTACACGTCATAATATTATTATGTCGCGGTTATACAATAAAAACCCAACAGCAAGTGCTGCTCAGTTATAAAAATGAATTTGAAACAGTTACAAGAATGATTATGATTATGATTATGATTCAAGTATAACGAAAGGTCATGGAATGGAAAAGCCTAACTTATTTGTTGGTGTTGCATCTGTTTTATTCAAATGGATTATTAATATTAATAATATCGTCAAATTATTAATTAAGAATAATATGAATAATATATAATAATATCATCTCCACACTCCTTCCATTGTAATGCGTTTACATTAATTCAATTTGTTGTGACCTTGAGAAATACTTTATTGAACAAGAAATTATTGAATAAAGAAAATAAAATGAGCGTAAATGCCGAATGTAATTGGATGATAGATCCAGTTTCACGTGGAATGTTCTAAGGACGCTTTCCATGTTATGTTATTACTCTGATAAGACAGCGTCAGTAACTATTGTTAATATGGTATTTCGAAATGTATATATCTTGTACATTTATTTGAATACAATGCGTGCATGTTAGTTCAGAGTGTGTTGTTCTTGCATGCAGAAGTAATGGCAACAGTCGTAATGTATGGTTTTCGAAACCCAGCTTGCACAAGCATCCTTGGAAAGGAGCGCTGCATAAACGGATTGCATTGCAACAACAAGGTGTGGAGATACAATTCAAGAACAGTGGTGGCATATCGGTATTATTCGAAACCATTACAACTAATCTTCAGGGAGACTATGGTTTCGCATTTGTTTTCCGATGTCCATCAATTAAACTACACATCCACGATGTGCACGTGCACACAGATATTACGAGATGAAGATGACTCTGGAGGAAGTGGACACAGCCGAAGAAATAGTTTACATCAACTCGGAAACTGGAGAAACGTACACATCGGAATGTAGGAAGAAAAGACAGAAGGTAATCAGATGCTCCATTTATTGGGATAAAAATAGATTGACTTTCATTGTTTGAGACTGCTGTGCGTCTGTGTGTCTGTGTGTCTGTGTGTCCGTGATTGTAATAGTGAAATGTGTGCACATCACTCTAAATTACAAAAATGACAAACTGTTCACATGTCTGTGCACCCATTAGCTCACTTACGGCAAGAAGAACTTTATCGTTCAAATTAAATGTTTTTCTCCATCATCATAATTTCCACGACCTTGTTGGGACATCACGACCTTCACATCGTGACCTTCCAATGAAAAACATTTGAAGGGCGCCACAAAATGTGTTTATTATTCTGTTTATTGCTCCTTGCGTTTGTATTAAAAAAAATCAGTGCATGTTAATGTAGTAATGCAGTACTATTAATGGGGATTAAATAACATTTTACTCAGAATTCACCATAAATTCATGTAATAGTCATCCACAATGAACTCGTTTTAAAGTCTTGTTTGCAGCTTCTCACTACAGGTTGATGTTATTTTTTAGTTGAATTTGTTTGAACCTGTTGTTTTATAATGCTGAGACATACAATGACACCCGTATGCAAATGAGGGATGTAATGGATGACTCAAACAAAAAGATTATTACTTGTAATTTACGAGCCAAGCATTCGTTGAAGGTGATTGCGGAGGAGTTGACATCAACGAAGCAAGAGGAAAAGAAGAGATTCATCATCAAGGGGGTTGTTGACCCGAGAACAGGGGACAGGGTGGCTTTCAGGTATGCAGTGTCCGAGGGTATCATTGACCACGCTAAAGGTCTCTACGTCAACCCCGATACTGGAGAAGGTATTAATTACTTAATGAATCTCTTATTTCTTCATTCTCTTTATTCTTGTCCTCTTCAATGACACCCAATTGAAAAGTCTCTAAGTTCTTAGACCTAAGCTTCTAACACGTACTAATACAATAACAAATAATATAATACGTTACATATTGTATTAATAATATTATATTATTATAATATTAATTATAATTCACAATATTCTTGGATTATCCCCCACTTCTGCCAATTGGTCTGCGAAAGGATACATCATAAACCGATCTGATCATGAATGCCAAACGGAGGGGAGACATTCGCCAAATGTCTTTCCATGTGACGGATCTTTGGAGGACCTCATCCCATGTTGTCCATTGGCCTTGTTGGCTTTGTTGCACTGCCAGAGCGATTCTTTCCGTTTCCATCTGTCTCCTTCTCTCTTGAGTTATCATGGCTGCTTTGGTTGGTGCACTTGCTGTGGACCATCTCTCAAAGCGGGTCCATCCGACTCCATGACGGTCAACCTGAATGGACCTTCTTATTTCCTCAAAATCCAAAATTGCCTGTGACTTCTCGATCTCTTCTTGCGCTCCGAATTGCCGTCCAGAACGAAGTTGCGGCATCACTTCGCGGACTCTGTTGTCTTTGGAGTTGTTGAGCGACCATTGTGTTCTGATTTTGCTGATTTTGTATTCTTCAACAATGGACCTGAGCGGCAGGATCAATCGTGCGCTCCTACTGTAGAGAGCGATTGACGATATTTCTGATGGCAATCCCAACCACTTCCTTGTGCATTGATTGATTTTCCTCTCCATTTCCTCCACCGACGGCAATCCTATTTCGTATATGGTGAGTGGTCAGAGCAGCCTCGGCAAGAGAACGAATTACAAAAGCCAGATTTTGAAATTGCCCTGAAGAGGCGTTCTGGCAATTCCATTCAGTCCATCCGACATTTTGCTAACCGTGGCAGCCTCTTGATTTTTGTCACGGAACAACTCGTCAAAAACTTTTCCAAGGCTCTTTACCGGTTCTTCTGAGACATCGGGATGCGCTGTCCTCCGACTGTGAAGTATACGTCATTGCGAACATTCCCCCTGGTTAGGGAGAGACTTCGTGATTTCGCAGGTTTGAGAGCAGGACGGAGTAGATAGTTGAGCTTGTCGAGGACTCTTTGGACGATCTGCTTCCTGTTGAAGGCTATTGTGGTGTCGTCCATGAACGCCTTTATGGAAGGCATGCATACCCCACTGCCCATGCGCGCCTCGGGAATTCCAGCTCCTACTGCATTCAGAACAATATGCATGGCAAGTGCAAAGAGAGATGGAGAAATGGCACATCCCATGGCTATGACAGAGAATGCAGAGGAATCCAGCCTGTGGCGCATTCTTTCATAGAAAAACGCATAACAAATCCATAATACATAATAATACAATATGCATAATATATCCTAACAACATGTTAACCTTTGATCACTTTTAACTTCCATCAAGGCATTCCAATCCAACGTGCCATGTCAGAAGGAAGGATCGTGGTGGAGTACACTTCGGTTCAGAAAGGTGTTCCAGAGACGACAGCAGTTCCCCTAATCACGGTGAAGAAAAGGATCGACAGACAATACGTCATCACTGGGGCACTCGATCCTCGCACCGCTGAGAGGGTGGATGTGAGTGAAGCCCTGAAAAGGGGACTCATTGACCCACAAACCGGAGAGTTTGTGAACGATGAGAAGGGCGGCCTGAGGACGCCAGAGAGGGAGGCGGTCGAAGACGGGTGGATATTGGCTCATTTCGACAATTCAAGTCCGACCTACGAAAGCGAGACATTTGCAGTTGTTGCAGTTTACGACGACAGATTCAACTATTACACTTCCTTCATGCAAGCCGTTCGAAAAGGCCTCCTGGACCCGGGCACTGGAAATTATATCAGCTCGAAGAGCGGGAAAAGAATTTATGCGGCAGACGCCATGAAGAGGGGCTTGATAAAAGCTCAGAAATGTCCGAACAACATTACTGAAACGGAAATATTCAAATCTGCATTGAAGTCTTTCAAAGATAGCAAAAGACTCGAGCTGTTGAGTCCATCACTGAGCAGCACAGGTGTCCAGCAAGTTAACCAGCCAACCTGTGTCGATGTGGCTCCCTCCACTTCAGTCGTAACCAATGGCAACATCTCAGATCCCTCCACGCCCCCTCTAGACACCCCTCCTCCCCTTAAGCACATCGATAATCACGTGACATCACCTCCCTTTCCCACTTATAGCAAGAAAACTGAACAGTCGATCATATAACGGACTCTACTTTATCAGTTCTACTTTTAGTTGCTTTAGATTTGAACGCAGACAACAACAATAATGATAATAATTACAATAATTAATAATGATGATGATGATAATAATAATAATAATAATAATAATAATAAGTAATAATAATAATATTACCATGTTCCCGATAACAAACATTGTCACGATTCTTCAGAGCATAGCTTGGGACGTTTGCTTACTTTGTGACAATCTGCAGATCTTCTTCCGGTTGCTTGTGGTGCTCGTCCGCCTGGGAAGGCTTTGTAACTATTTCTACGTATTTCTCGAAAGATTATGGCCTACAACGACTCAATTGACTACTTTTCTAATGAATGCTTCAAATTAATTTCTCTAATTTGTTTTCAATACTCACTATCACTCTGAACATGTCGGTCTCTGTGCAGAATTTGAGAAATGTTTGCATTCATCTGACGATCAAGTCGAATTGACTTTTTGCTTCTGAGTTTCCATTTTTACTGTTTGTCAGTCTTTCTTAATGTCATCGCTAATGTCATCATCGTCGTCGAACATCATGAAATAACGCGAGTTACATCTCCCTATCGTTGTCATTGTCAACGTTGTTGTCATCAAGAACATTATTTTTGTTATTTTGCTTGAGTTTCGAACGAACATGAGAGCGCCCCACTGTTTTTATTTATTGTGACCACTGCAACTACAACAATAACCACGAATTTTAGTGTGTGTGTGTGTGTGTGTGTAGGATTAGCGTAGGCTGAATGACAAGGTTGTTTCGACGGGGCAGGTGTACCCGCTCAAATTCAAAGCTCTTCCCGGTTGCACTGCAATACAGAGTCAACGTGGAGGAGCTTGGACTAGCTGAACGATACGAATCCTTAACAGTCGTGTTTTGTATTTGTATTTAGCTTTTTAAACATATTTTGAGTGCTCGTCTTGAATGCGAAGGCACTAAAAAGGAGGGCTTTTTATTAGCGTCACGAAGTCTCTATAGCCACCAAAACATTTATTTAGCGGTCTGAGTTTATTATCCACCATGGTTCGTTCGCCATCTTGAATTCCATCAAACTCCGTCCGAAGAATTTTCAGTGCTCTTACATTATTGTTTACATCAAAAACTGCCCAATGGTGGTGAGTTTAAAAGTGAAATTGGTATAAACAGTCATTCAGAATTACCAAAATAGTAGAAAAAACAAAAGAAAATAGTTGTTATTGAGGCTTGAGACCGATTCTCTGATAGAAATTATCTTTTTATGGAAGAAATTATATAGACGATTCGTCGTTTGTGTGCGCATTTTTCGAAGCAAATTTTATTTGAAGACTATAATTAAATGTATTATATATTTTTTTAAATAAATGGTATATAATTGAAATAATTTATAACTCATATAAATTAGCGTGGAGCAAAAGTCAAGCAGAAATAAAAATTATAAACCTTTCCTTGAAAGTTAGCATTCTGAATTCTAGGCATTTTTAATACATTCGTAATGTAGTTCTTCCTGGCAGGCAAGAATTGATCGATCAATTTTTAGAATTTGCTATTGTAAGTCAGACTGGAGAGACACGCCTTTAGTAATAATTACACGGAAAACCAAAAAAGTTCAATCATTCATTCATGTGTTCAAGACAGTAAGACAATCCCTAATATAGAGTGAAATGGATTTTCAAATTCACAAAGATGCTCAACAATACCCGACTATGTCGTTATGTTGTCATTACTATCAGTGCGTGCCTGAAAATTTTAGCTGTTGAAAAATAATGTGCTTATCGATATCTTGATGAGTTCAAATGGGCAGAAGGTGTTCGATATGACCTATATTACTATCGAGGGAGGAAAGTAAAGAGAACACGTTTGTCTTGCACTGGTTTTAAAAGTCGTAATTTCGTTATTTACTTCAATTATTTTGTTTGCATTAAAGCATTCTTTTTTGGATTGAATCTTTTTTAATTTCTGATTGAGAGAGAACTCACGACTGAAAGTAGATTGATTTATTTCCAAATTGTGTTTTTACTCCCAAATCATTACATTTTTATAATTTGAAATATCTTTTTATAAATCTGGTTGCATGCATTCCAGTTACTCTACGTACAAATATCATTATAAATATGAACAAAATCAATTACTGAAGGTCAAGTGGTGAACATTTTTATCACGGTGATCAGATCAGAAAATTGAATCTATTTAAAATTCCACACATTTTTGAATAAATTCTACAATGTAGTAAATAGTAAATTGTTCAAATAAAAAGTAACTTTCCATTTTCCATTGTGAATTCATAGTACACGATGAGAATGTTGAAATTTATCCTCGCTGTGTCTCTGCTTCGTGTCAACAAAGGTAAGAATTATAAAGTTGCAGCACAAAATTTTTTTCTTAGAATTTGAGCTCATTAATTTGCACTAAATATTACTTTACAATTATGTTGACAAATAATATTGCAGCTAATCATGAGCAATATTAGTGATGTTATCATGTGTCAGACTAAACTAGTTAGCAGAGTTAATGATTCCATCAAAATGAATAAAGATTAAGCAAAGTTAATATAACACTGCCATCACGACAATTTAACAAACTCACATTTACTACGAAATTAACTTCTGCCTTATTAACATAAATATAACATGGCCTTCAAATAAATAATTATGACGACAAAACTTTCGAATATTTATTTCCAGTTTATTAATATAAATTATCATTATGCCGATTCAAAGATTTAGTTCGTTTTTAAGAGATTGAAGTTTTCTTAATCAGGAGAGGTAGAAAAAGGATTTTTCATAACCCCGAAGGGACTGAAATTTATTGCCGGCGTCCTGTCAGAGAACATTTCATCGGAACTTTTGGATGGAAACCTTCAGTTCTTGAAAGGCTACCACTTGAAGTCAGAAGATTTGAAGATCTTCGTGTTGAATTTGAAGGTTTGCCAGAGAATTTCATTGATAAATAACTGCAAGTTGTAATGCACAATTGTCATTCTTAATCATGATTGCAATCCAGATCACAGATATCCAAACGCCAGAGCCTGACATTGTTACTACTGAAGGATCGGGCCTGAAGCTGAAGATACATGACATGTCTCTCGAGATGGAATTCCGTTGGAGGGTTAAGAAAGGCGAAGAGGGTCATTCTATCGACTTTGGAACGTTCTCATCGATGATCAAGAAACTCAACTTTGATCTTTCTGGTAGGTTTATTAAAAATGAAGACAAAACAACCTTCATTCTTAAATCATGCGATGCAGACATCGAAGAATTGATCCCCAAATTGAAAGGGAAGATTCCCGAGCCTCTGTGAGTCCTTCCATGAAATTCATTTTTGTTTTGTTGACAAAATTTCACGACTTCATTAGCTACTGTCGACTACTAATGAATATACATAGGCGTGTATCTGAAATAGCTTAAAATACACTGAAATATCCAAAAATAATTAACATCGTGTTTTATCTATATCAACTTCTGAAATCAGGCCTCAACTTGAATGTCAATCTGCAATAACTTTGTTACAATTTAAATAAATATGTTTTATAAAAATTATTGCGCCCAAGAAATGTGAATATTCCCATTGTTTCATCACAGGAAAAGCGTCACAGGTCAATTCAATGATGACTTCCAAGACAGCATCACCTTTGAAGTCATCAAGATTGTGATTCAGTCTCTAAACACCGTGTTGAATTAAACAACTTCAACAATCAAGTTACTCACTCATTATTTCTTCTTTTGTGAATGATCAAATTGTTAAGAATTTAGGCAAACAGTTTTTGTGATTAGTCGACAAATCTACGAAATCAATAAAAATTTAACAGAAAAATAAGAATCATTTGCAAACATCCTCAATTTCTCAGCTTATGAGAATAACTGTCATCAACGAAGGAGCCACTTTCGAGCGAAGTTTCACGATCAACATTGATCGAGAAAATGAGTTATAATTAATGTTTTTATTATATTATTTATATTTACTACAAATATGTAAATCCTCCCCGTACTCACAACTGAAATAGATTTTATGGAAAATTTATTTTCGCAATGCTTGTAAATCAATATAAGACATTTAAGGACAGCTTATATGATTGTCATTGACATTCCATGAAATTATTAAAAATCCTTTTGAATATCAAATAAAATCAAATAATAGGATCTTCTGAACAATCTGGATTTTTCAAAGGGCTGCAAACAAAGAGAATGTTTCATCATATTTGGCTTTCTTTTACGCAAATCGATATTTAATTAGGTGATTAATTACGTGATAATTGCATTGGTCACTGACGTATGTGATTTCCATCGAATTGACTTGTACTTAGAAATGTTTCGGCGAATTAAAATTATCGAAATCTTAAAATTTAATTAAATTGTAATCATACTGTGTAGTGGCACGACACATATTTACATGCTTCACTTATTACTAATTCATTGCTGTGATGATCGCTTTTATGGTTTTGCTCAACAAAGTTATGGCTGGGAAACTCTGTTGTTGGAATCGTGCAATCAAAAATAGATTTAAAACAAACGTAATTTACAAAAATATTTTAACAAATTAATCCATTAAATCTTTCATATTTTCAAACGTGGACCATTTTCAGAGGACCTCGTATTAATAATTCAAGTCGACTGTGTTGACACTGCAAAATAGAATTTATGTCATTAGGAACTAAAATTATTGTTATCTCAATATCTATTTGGCGAAGAATGTGTAAATCAAAGGTATTTTCAAAGAGAATGGATGCATTATAACAGATACAAATTCTGGGATCAAGGATTTGACTTGAGATTAGAATCTCAACAAAGGCATTGAAAGTCTTCAAACCGATTCTCCATCTCACCACGAATAATGTCCTCCCCCATTGGCCTTCGTAATGCCCGAGAATGCCTGGATGACTGAGCTGTACAAGGAGGTGCACAAGCCAGGTGAAGAAGTTTCAGTTGTTTGAAGGAGACTCAGGAACTCTCTGATTTCTTTGTCACTCCCCATTTCTGAATATTGGCTGCTGAGTTGCTGGTGAGGCCGAATGAATATTCAAACATGAATATGTATTTCGATAATATGCGAACGTAATCGATTCACTTCATTCTTCGATTTACCTGCTGTAACATGTCGCATAAAGGATTGTTTAAGACTTGGCTGGTTTTCTGTGCTTTTTCTTCTGTCTTCGTTAAGCTATTGTAATTGTTTGCCTGCGATTCGTTACATTATATTAAGTTGTATTAAATTATAATAAATTATAAGTAGCCAAATAAATAAATGAATATTCACCAATTGTTGCTTAATATTGAACATCGCTCTAGATTTGTCCTTGGTCGGTGAAATTGTTTGAACCCATTTGACAGATTGCATGAAAATATGCTCTCTGATTAAAAAAATAATTAATAATTATAATAATGATTACGAGTTTGAGTATTGTGGCTTATATTATAACATATTATGTTATTATTATACTATTATATGTTATTATTAAGGTACGTTACTGTAATGTTGTAACATTTAATAATCTCATATGTGTTTTATGATGACATTTCGTCGATTATTTAATGTAATTTGTTTATAATTTTTGTAATAATAACGAGATACGCTAGATGAGAGGCTGAGAATGATGTCACGTCAAATGACTCACATGTCACTGTCGTCATCGTCATCAGAATCATCGTGTGGATTCATCACCTTCCACTTGTTGTACCTCTCAACCAACTCGATCAGTAAGGATGTCTTCTTGGCAGATTTTATGAAGGAAGTCTTCAGAAGTTCTTTGGCCGATAAACGCTGTTTTTAAAGATTAAATATTAAGTATTTAATTTATTTAATATTTTTATTATTAGTAGTAAAATAACTTGTTGTTGCTTACATTCTGGGGGTCCTTGTTGAGGCAATGTTCAACAAATTCTTTAAAATTTTTACTGAAATTTCCAGTCAACTTGGGAGGATCGTTTCTTGGAATGTTGAAAAGGACCTTCATCGGATGCTGGTCACAGTGCGGAGGATCTCCTTTTGCAAATTCTATCGCTGTGATGCCGAGGCTCCAAATATCGGCCTTCATTTAAATTGATTAAATTGAATATTTCGTAAATGTGATTATAAATCCTAGTGATACAAATTATAACCACGTAACATATAAATACTTACTTAATACATTTTAGTATCTAATTTATTGCAAAGAGCAGCCATATGTTAAATCTCACCTTGCAATCGTACGGCTTCTGCTGGATGACTTCGGGGGCCATCCAGAAAGGTGTTCCAACAAATGTGCTCCTCTTCAACTGGGTGTCAGTTAATTGGCCTGCCACTCCAAAGTCTGCCAACTTTACTTCTCCTTTCGTTGAAAACAAAACATTCGCAGCTGCAACAGAATTTCATACATTAATTCACATTTAAAAGTAATGAGTGCAAGTATGTTTATGTATACAAACCAATCATAAGATTGTATAAATCTATTTGAACACGGTTATCCTAACTCCAAATAAATTATTTAATATTAATGTTATATAACATAAATCTAATACATTTCGTTAATCACCTTTAATGTCTCTGTGAAGTTTGTTTTCACTGTGAAGATATTCGAGACCTTTTAGGATTTCTCTGAGAATGACTGCGATATAAGGTTCTGCAATTGGACCAGGTTTCATCAGGTCAAGCCCCGAACCTCCTCCCAGAAATTCCATGATGATCCACAGCTTGGATCCCTTCAATAAGTGTAGGTTAACAGCATTGCGAATATTGATTTCATTCAATTGATTGGGAATAGTTCAAATTGAGGCCATTAAAAGTAGGATTTGTAAGATCTATTCCAAGTCTATGATTCCCATTCAACAGTCTCTCAATTGCTCCTTTCAAACGTACTCATACGTAGCATACTATTATAAGTTACACCTGGGATTTACATGAAGATTTCAATTCTTATCACTTAAAAGTCTAATTACAATGCATTTAATAAAAAGATTAAAATTCATTCATGAAAATGTAGCAGGCATAAAAAAATGTTACCTTCAGATAAGATCCACAGTAGTTTGTGATGTAGGGTGAGTCGCATTGTGAAAGGATTGTGATCTCCTGCTGAATATCCTCAATTTCATCTTCGGCTTCCTCGAGGTCGATAATCTTGATGGCAACAACCTCCCCTGTCCTGTTGTCGATTCCTTTGAATACCTCACCAAACGATCCTTTTCCTATTTTCTGCTGCTTAGTGAAGTAATCTTCGGGATCAACTGGTTTCTAAAAATATAGTTTAAATTGGATTAATAATTAATAATTGTATTAAGTGGTACAATTCATGTTTAAATAGGATTCTTCTCTATAAATCGTTAATTATTATTAATATGCTGTGAAATATAACCATGTCAGATGGTTTTAACTGATGGTGATGATGATGCCATTGAAAAACGGAGAAGTTGCTGATACAATCGGGAGCTTAAACGTCATAAAAAGTTCAACTTTTTAATCTGTAAGCTTAGTTTTCTTCATACATTATTTATTGTTTCTTTTTTATTTTCACATAATATAAATATAAATATAAATGTAAATACCAATGTAAATATAAATGCAAATATATGAATGTGTAAATGAATCTCAGTAACTTATTTTCAACGTGTCATTGTTTGCAATTGAACTTCCTCATTCAAATATTCTTAGAAACAAAGAATTCATTTTCGAAATTCAAGTGATGCTGGAATTTTAGAGAATAATTTTTGTTGAAATTGTGAATTAAAATATCCTTATCAAGCTGCTCTTCAGAAGTTGGTTTAGATTCGCCTTCAATATTTTTTAAGCGCATTTCAAATAATTAACAACTGCTTTCAAATAATTCCAACCAGGAAGTTCGAAGCACGACTCAGGGAATTGTGTTTGATTTCTCAACGAAGTGATGAGTATTCGTTAAATATTTTATTGAGAATATTTTTATAACATTTGATATATTTCAAAGTATAAATCACAGGAATTATTTGATAATCCATAATTAAATAATAGAGCATGATATAATTTTGTTGGATAAGTTTTAAAAGTTGAGAATTTTATTCATTTGAGCTTCATTGGTGGATGTGCACTTGAAACTGAATTGTTTTGAATCAAGATTTGATCAATTAAATCTTTGTTGAAGCAACTAATTGTCGAAATGAATGCGCAAACACGATTTTACATAAAAAACATTGTCGATGTGAAGCGCTTCAAGAAGGAATATAAACACGGAATTGAGTAAATATTCAAAACAAACCACTCACGTTTCTCTGAAAGGGGAGTCTGCTGACAGTTGCTCTACCGTTTAAAGTGGCCATGACTTGAAATCGTAAACAATACAACAATATTAACACAATAATATTCACTCTCTCCTTATTAACTTGGCACTATCTGCGTACAAAAACTGTCAGATCTTAAAATCAAGAAGTTCTCCCCGAAATTGTTCTCAAGTTTTAGGCTCGTTAAGTAAGGCGTTGTCTGTGAGGAATAATCACGAAGCTTCCTCTGAGCTCGAACAATGAGGGAGCTCCAATAAATTCTTAGCTTTAAATACGGGCTTGTCTGCACAGACACGCATCAAATGACTGGTTTTTTAATTTTCATGACTTAGCGACACACATTTGCGGATAACCCACTTCTCTTATTGATACATGCTTCGTGGTGCGACCTCAACGAACGACAACGCTGTGATTTAACCATATATTCAAATACTTTGCCATCAAAACTTTGCGTCAACAACGAAATAAAAAGTCACGCATGAATGAATCACTTGATGTCACAAATGAGTGCAACTCCTCTTCTGGTCCAATGATCAGCAGGTTCAATGGATTTGAGAGCCAATGAAAATATGTAAGTCAGGTCAGTACGTTGGGGTCGCTTATAAACGGGGCACTCGTAAGAATTAGCAGTAGAGGTTTTCTTTTCGGTGGCCTTTTTGTCAACCTTCGTAGCAAATATTCTGACGACGGGAAGTGCTACGTACAACATCTTCGGACTTGCTTCGGATAGGCGGCAGTTTTTCTTGTCCCAACCGGCTCCGTTCAGGTGTAAGCCGTGAATGTGAACACCTGAATGAGGTCAATGTTTTTGAGTAAGCAGGTCATTAATGATAATTAGTTCCGTTAATAAAATTATTTACAGCAAGTGGAATAAATAAACACATCGCTATTTCATTTAAAAAATATTGCATGGAGTGCTTTGTAAGCAATAAAACGTCTGTAATATCAACATAATGACAATGTCACGTAACACCAAAACATCATCATCGTCGTCGTCGTCATCATCATCATCATCGTCGTCATCATCATCATCACCTTCTGGAGGAGCAGAAGTGACGTCCTCCTTCAACATGCTGGTGACTTCACTGTCGAGGATGACGTCATCGAGGGCCCAACCCTTGTGAGACCTCGTTATCTCCTGCTTGGTGGCAGTGAGGAAGCCCTGAGGATTGAAGAAACCAGCCAACCAGAAGACAGAAGGACGCTTCTCGAACAACCACTTGTCCAGCTGCTGATGACGATTGAGAAGTTCAGTGAACCAGAAACCAATTGAAGACGAAATCCATGAAATCTGAAATGGGGAAATAATTATGCATTGTTTTAATAATAATATTTAAGGGTTTTTATTAGAATCTTCATTTTATCCTAAGCTCCACAACTAACATAAGATGACCAAGTCCCTAAAACCACTGTATTCACTCATTGGACAATAAAAATAAGAAAACTTTTGAAATAAAATTATGCAAATATTTGTTATTAAGTGAATATTTATTATATAAATATTTGTTATTATGTAAATATTTATTATTTAAATATTTGTTATTATGTAAATATTTATTATTTTATTATTTGTTATTATATAATTAGAGGTTATTTAGCTAATAATTGTTATTCAATTGATACCTTTTCCCATTTGCTGGGAGTTCTAGCATCGTAAATGCAGTCGAGTGCATCCCTCAACTCATCGGACATGACGATTGTTCCTTCAATGGCCATCTTCAGGTCCGTGAGAGTTGATGAAACAAGAGAGATGACCCTCGTCATCCTCTTTACTTCTTGTCTCAGGAAGATGTTCAGAGGATCAAACTGACCCATCACTTTGAGCCTTTCCTGAACCTGATATTAGTTATAATATTAGCTATAATATTATATTAATCGGTGATGATAACTATCACAACAAATACAAATTTATAACAAATAATGTTTTCATTTCATTGACATGAAATGAGTGTCCTTCACAAAAGACTTTCGTTCAGCGGTAATAAAGAAGAATTTTACAAAAAGAGCACATTCTTTTTGACCTCCAAATTCACCATTAATATATTTCGGTGTGCAGTTCATGGATTTAATTAATATAATAATAATATAATTTAATATAATAATAATAATAATAAAAATAATAATTTGTAAATAAAATGGCTTCATGAAGTTTGAACGCATATTATCCATCATAATTAGAAGAACTGTTATTATAAAATTAAGATGAGAACCTTGAAAGGAATAAAATTCTGAGGAAGTTTCTTGAGCATGTCATCTGCAACTCTGTGAGTCACTGATTCCCTCGATTCGTTTGCTTTTCCAGTTGAAACTTTAGGCTGGATGTTGATGATGGTCTCCAGTAAAGAATTAGCAGCATTTGTCTGATATCTTCAAAGAAATTGTAAACGAATAAGTCTTTCATTACATCGAAAAATATTTGCCTCAGCACTCCGAGCACGTTCAAAGGTAAAACAGCAAATAAGAATCAAATCACAACAGAAACACGAATGCTTGAAAATAATGAAATCATTACATGATGTTTGCATTGCAGTTCAATCCAAACACTTCAGGATCATCGACCGAAGAGAGATGGTCCACAAAAATCCTGTATTCTTCCAAATTTTTACATGCAGGAATTTTGTAGCCTGCAATTGTATTTAATTATGTTATTTAATAAATTGCTATTTAATATTACTTAAATTTTAAAAATAATTTTCGCAAAATACAAAATTTAAATTTAACCATTTGCAAATTGGAACGATGGATCGATTATGCCTTCTCTGAACCAAACTTTGGCGAACGTGTTGAGGAGTTTTTTGTCGCGTTCGTCTGTTACTCTCCCGCCATATTGAACCTCACCAATCATGTAGCGGATTGTGTTCCAGGAAATATTCTAAAAATGAAAAGAATAATCCGATGAACTCGTAAAAATTAGTTCCATGAGACAAAAACCTTTCTTGAGTTGAGGTCATCGAGGTGGGTTTGAACGAACTGCACCGAAGAGGTGAAGTCAGTCTGGTTGAACTCGTAAGGGATGCTCCACCCAATCGGCCCAAACTTCTTCCTCTCCTGAACGACGGAATGAAGGAATGCAAGAGTGAAGAGGAGTGGACGCCATTGAATCATGTTGTTTGCTTCCAGAAGATCTTTGCTGATCATGCCGTACGTTCTCTTCAGACCTGCTTTTAATCCTGGATAAAATAATTTGTGAGTTGTTTGTGAATGAATTTCATAAGTTTTATTATTTTTTATTCAGATTTTGTCGGAATACTGAAATAAATAGAATCAATGAAAATAAAGTACCTTGTGGTGGTTCGAAAGTGAATTTAATGGACGTCTGAAGCAAGTTGATGGAGAATTTTGGATGAACTTCAGTCGTAATCCACAATCTGAAACAATTATTTCATCGACTTCATTAATTTAAATAATTAATCATTTCAAAGCAAAAAAATAACCAAATCCTATTATGACGTGAGTTATTATAATGAACAAATAAAAATACAAGAAAAATACAAAACCTGAATGAGTGGTGGATGTGTCTGGAAGCATCTGAGATGTTCTCAAACAACTCATCGACGTAGTTGAGGGCCAAATGCAGATTCTGCAACAAAATCCATCCACCCTCCATCATGGATTCATTCAATACTCTTCTTGCGTGCACTTCTTGACCTTGTCCCATGGAGATGGCTGTGCAGTCTTTTAAGATAACAGAGTTT
Source organism: Hirudo medicinalis (assembly GCA_011800805.1). Taxonomy (NCBI): domain Eukaryota; kingdom Metazoa; phylum Annelida; class Clitellata; order Hirudinida; family Hirudinidae; genus Hirudo; species Hirudo medicinalis. The sequence goes on from MPNW01000280.1 coordinate 53,394, forward strand.
ATGCATTACATTTTAATAATAATATCGTTGGAGACAAAATGCAAGTGCATTGAGTAAAAAATCTAGAAACTCAAAAAATCCAAAAAAACTAACTTAAGCCTTTGATCTTTGCAAGTTTTTCGATGTTTTCGGTTGGATCTGATCCCATGCTGAGGAGACACAAGAGTGGCGTCCTCGGTGTGCTGTCATTCAACATCAACTCCATGTCCAGAACTGGACTGTCTACGTACTTTTGAAATAAAATGCATTCATTTTAAAATTAATTAGACAATTAGTTACTTTAATTTCATATTTTCAGGTAATTGTGGCCATGCTTAAAGAATTTCAAAGTATATAACGGATATTATTAAAGACCTGTTCTCCCATGATTTCCTTAACATAGGTTCTTGCCATGGGAATTGTCCTGTCGATGCAGAAGCATCTGATGAGCATCAACTTGTGGAATGTTGACAACTTCGTCGAGTATTGGCAAGGTAGGTCTGTTTCTTCGGGTGTTGCGGAGTTGAACCAATGTTTCCATTCCTAGGAAAACATGATTTAACGGAACATTGTTAGGTGAATATCAATTAATTTAAATACTGAATGGACTGAATTAATTCTAAAAGCTAACGTGATACAAGCAATGCCTCTCAAATGTGTCATTATCAAAGTTAAGCATTAACAAATGAAATAATTAAGTAAAATGTAACCAAAACATAAGCAAGCATAAATGTTTTTCACCTTTTCATGTTCTGCTATTTGAGTGAGTATTTGAGTGAATGGATTGATTTTGCTCAACTCAACCAAGTTGAGCCAAATCGAGTCACTGAGCCATTTATTCGGCTTCGGAGCCACTGAATTCAAATCCAGTGCTGCACCTCCTGATAATAATTCAATGTAGGTTTTTAACGATTTTTTATTATATCGCTAAATTGTCACGCATTATTACAATAAAAATTTAAATATTGAAAAGCGAAATATAAACAAATCCAGTTAAAAATGTTCACCTTTGATGAGAATGTTAAACTCGTCGTCAGAGATTCTGTTGCTTTGTTTTTCAATCTTGAGAGTTGCAAGGAATGGGAAGAGGAATTTGTCCTTCTCGTAAAGACCTCTTGTTGTGTGACAGTGTGACAATGTCGTCAGACAATCCAGAATGTTATGGATGCGTTTGCAGTTTATTGGGGACTTAACCGCTTTGACCATCGACAGTTTGAACATCTGAATATTTAATGAGAACTATATCACCATGTGCAACATTTGTTTGTTATTACGCGCAAATAAACAGACAAAAGTACAACAATGAAAGCCAAGAAATGCCTTAAATTCCAACAAAGCAAACCTGGAGAAATTGGTCCAAAGATGTCTGATACATGTGGTTGACCATGTTTAGCTCCACCATCAAGAAGTACAACACTGAACCGCGTGTGGCAACTGAGGGTTGTCAATGTCGTTCATAAGAAAGGAAAGTGCAATATAATTATTGATGTAATTACTTATTATCATACATATTATATGTAACTATTTGTTATTATTGCATCCAATTAATTGTTATAGATAGATCATCATTGCATCTAATTAACAAGATTTCATTACGAAAAGAATTTAAAAATCGAACTTGGTCTAAATTCTTCTCTGGCCGAATTGATCCTCATCTCAGTATCAGCTGCTGTCCTCAACTTTTCCTTGACCTCCTTCCCAGTGAGTTTGGCAACCCTGAGGTCTTTGATGAGAGTTTCATCCTCAACGAGAGAAACCTGAGTTGAAGCCAATCGAAGCAACAGGTTGTCTTCGAGACTTTTCAACTTGTTTTTATTCTCAGCAACATCCTCCATCAATCTTGTACGCTCAGACTCTAATTCCTAAAATGTTTATTTTCGATAAAATTAACATTGGAAGAATTGTTGTGGTTGCATAACTTAGATCTTAGATTCATACTTTGTATGAAATTATTGAAATATCATTTTTAAACCTTTCTTTCTGTCAGAATGACAAGTCCTAAAAGTTGGTCTTCCAGTCCTTCGTAGGTGACAGTGAAGTTGATGATGCTTGTCTTGGCACTCACTTCAGGTGAATATGAGGGATTTGCAAACTTCGTGGATAAGAACATCATGAAGCCATCCATCACGTCGACCTCTTTGTCGCTAACTTTAACCTGGTAGACAAGTAAAAGATAAATTATGAATACAATCAGTTCAACTGCTTCTATAAACATTCCTCACCTTCATCACTGATCCTTGTTTGAAGAAGTTCTTTTCCAGTACATTATCGAGCATTGGATCAAGTTCCTCTCCCACGTCTTCAATTAAAAGCGGCTTCCCCAGTGACAAACAATCTTCCAAATGATTTCTAAAGTATTTGTGATTGAGATTCGTAACCTGCAAATTTGAGTTTCAATTCGATTTTCAATTTCAGTATCAATTATTAGTTGGTCGAACAATGGCTCAGAATGCAAGCCTCACCTGAAGATGATTGTTGGATTTTTTAATCCAAGCTTTACCCTGACCTTGGGGATCAATGATGAGAGGATATCTTGTAGATTTTGTAACGATGAGACCATTTTGGATGGATAGTTCATCGGACGGCAAACCCTGGACACCCCACTGACTCGTGGTTGCATTGTCGACCAACATGTTGATCAAACTCATATTCTGCAGATGAAGAATATTTGATAATATTAAAAATTTCAATCCATTGTTGATTACATTTCCACCTACCGATGAGAAAGGAATTGTTCGTGTGATTAGTTCTTTTGTCATGCTTGATTGCACCATGGAACGAAATTCATGGTTGAATGGACCAGCGTAAGATAGAAACCCTGCAGCAACTACCACATCTCCAGGCAGCTTATGGATTTGTTCCCGGTAGATGTCGTTAGATTCTGACCACCTCACTTTCTCATCTGCCAATCCTTCGATCAAAGCTTTTGCATTCACCATTTTCTTCCTGCATTCGTCCGCATTCCTTTGCAAAGCCTGCAAATGTTTATTTCCCAGTATAATGTAAATAAATTGATTGAAATTTATGGTTTAATTTAAATTGCTGTGGCAAGACTTTAATTGCAATTGTTAACTCGAATGATCGCGTTACCTCGTTGTGTTTCATGGCATCGTAATATTCCTTCTGCACAGATTCCAAATCTTTCTGCTTGTCTGCAAGTACTTTTTCAGCATCTTCTAACTTTTTCGAAGCCACCAAATGATGAGCTTCTTGAATTGCCAAATTATTCTTCAACGGAAGGACGTCCTTGTTGACCGAATAGAATCCAACCATTGCACGTGTCCACAGGAGCAGTCCTTTGATGCTCTTCGAAGCTTGTTCTGCTTCCCCATCATCGATGGTGAGGTAAGGTTGCAGAAGTTCCACTGTTTCTTCGTTAATTGTGTCCTGTGGTGATTGAAAAACACGCAATGCTTTATCTTTTCATGACGTCACTTGTCATGCTGTGTTCACTAAGGCTTTGTTCTCATTATTTGGAAATTTTTAAAATATGTCCAAGAGCAAACCTTTGGAAAGTTCATGACGGACTGAAGGAAATTTGTTTGGGCAGTGATTTTGAGGGCTTCACTCCACGAAGGAGTGACACATTGTCTCTCAGCATCAAATGACATCGGAGTGGAAAGGGGGCGTTGGAAGAGCAGAAGAATGCAGTCCATTATCCTCATCACCAAGTGAGGTGGTCGACCAAGCTTTCTTACTGGAAGATGATGCAAAAATAATTTATTTAAATGCATAATACGAATGTTCATTGACTAAATACTTTAATAATAATAATAATAATAATAGTAATAATAACAACAATAATAATAATGACGTCGATGACGTTGACAATGAGGATGATGACGTAGGCATGTTGAATATTAAAATATTTAGTTAACCTGTTGCAATATCTGCAGGTTTGATGGTCTTGAGAGCCTCCTCAGCAGCAATGAGCATCGGTTGTGCTTCCTCCAACTTTATTTCTGCTTCTGCTTTGTCCATCTGTTCGTGGATTTATTTAACGTTAACTTTTGTAATTTTCTCATCTTATCGTTTAAGCATAAAATGAAAGTCAAGAAAATATTCGGTTGATAAGAAATATGAATGCGAATGGTGGATTGCGTCACTCACATTTATTTCTTCCACCAGCTTTTCAGCCTCCTCCTTGACTTTAAGAACTTCATCTTTTATTTTCTCAGCCTCGCAACTCCTCAGATTGACAGCTCGAAGAACCTCTTCTGCTTTTTCCTTGGCCACCTGGAGTTCTTTTTCCTTCTCGACGAGTTGTTCGGCCAGTAAATTCACTGCATCCGTTGCTTCGACCAACTTTTGAACTCCTGCTTTCATTCTGTTTCCCAACTGCTCGATTTGAGAATGTTTACTTTCGTAGAGAGATTTGTAAGTGGACAGGAAGCTCAGGAAACTCTTCGGTGTTACGTGCGCATGACGTCTGAGACGTTGGAAATATTCCAGACACTGTGAAGCCACTTCATCCTGGAATACATGCCGTCACATTATCGACGTGTGACGTTTATTAGCATAACAAAGATATATTTAAAAAATGAAAATCATTTTCATATTATTAAATAATATACAAATCAACCACATGGATGATGCCCATTGCCTCGGTGACTTGATTTTTGACTTGCGGAGTGCAGATCATGTCAAAGTCAGAAATGAAATGTTTCGAGACAGCCGTCAACGCTTCCTTGGGCCACCTTTCAAACCAGTTGATTGTGCATCCCGATATCAACCCAGGAAACTTTAACGTTCGACTACGAAACTTATCTCCAACCTGAGAATGAATTTATCAACACCGTTATGAAGTCACAAAAAGATTCATTCGGTCCATAAATTTATCATATTTTTTACCGGTGAAAAGCAGAGAACAACGTGGAGGTTGGATTTGACTCTCGATACAAAGTAGTCGAAAAGATTGTCGTTGCTTGGTGCTCTCCTTGGATGTTCCTTCTTCATGATTGGAACCAATTCTTGCATTATTTCATCCATCTCCTCCCTTGGAAACAGGCTGGATATCTTTTAAGCATTGTACACATTAAAGTTAAAATAACCTTTTATTACCAACAATTCAATAATTGGAAAATAATGATAAAAGCAAAGGAATTTCAGAAATTGAAACATGAAAGTTTGAATACCTGGCCAGTGCTGAGTAATGCATTAATGAATTCAAGGAAGAATTCATTCTTGACGTCGTTGTCAGTGAAGATGAAAGTGATTCCTTTGCCTTGCAATCCTGCTGTTTTGTGAAGGTACTTCAAGTCTTCAATTAGGTTGCCCTGGTTGTAAGCTCTGAAATGTTGTCATTTTAGAAATTCATCGTCAGACAGATTTTATTATTGACCTAATACAAAACAAATTAATAATACTAAAATCTACTGGAAATAAGATGCTCAGGTTGTGTGTTGTTTAAATTCTTATAATTAAAAGTTTCTTTAGTTACCTCGTCAAAGTTATTCGGAAGGTTTTATATCCGGCTATGAATGAGGCCAGTTTGGTGAGGGACTGCCTCCCCGACCCACCCACTCCAACCAGGAGAGCATGACCACCTCTCGTTCCGATGATTCTGGATATCTTTGCCAGATTTTTCATGGCATCCTGGGTTAGATAAATTGTAGGCAATTACTTAATTATTCAGATATTTTTATAAGAACAGTGTAAATAAAATTATATGGCTTACTTGGAAGAAAACAAGGTCAAGCTTGGATCCTCTGACAGTTTCATTGTACTGAGACAAGTACATCTTCAACCTGTCACTCAGTTGATCGAATGATGCGATTGGTTCATAAATTTTTGGCGCTTCAAAAGACACGCCTCCCTCATCTGCATCTGGACCATTCAGGGAATGAATTAATTTAATTGATTAAACAATTATTTAATATTTTGAATTATGAAACAATGCTGACCATCAGCCTCTAACGTATCTCTAAGGAAGTCAACAAAGTATGACTCTTGTTTGACGCGGTTGGCTGCCTCACTGCCAAACATACTTTCAACCACCTGCAACAAATGGAGCGTGAAATTCTACGATTTGATCAACAAATGGTTTCAACGTAAGATGTTATTATTTTTTAATTAACCGATTTATAAATTGTTCTCCATCTTAGAAGATCAATTTAATTAAATGTTTATTTATGGTGCTCCTAAAACATAAAAACCTGTTTGAGAATGTCATCAAAGAATATTTTGTCTTCAACTCCAATGAATCGATCAGCAATAACTCTCGTACATTCGTGTCTCCAAAGTGACAACAAATCCTTTGAATCTTTCACCACTTCTTTGGTGCTCTTCAATATTCCCTGTCAATGTTTGAGGCAAAATACTTTATTTTTGCTCACAGGTGCATTTATAAACTCCAAACTAAGATGATGCTGTTGAAGTTTGAATTTTCATATTTTAAAATGCACTCTGACATCACGACCCAATAAAACGTTAGACTCGCACCTGCCAAATGCGACTGAGGTCTCTGAGATTGAAAACATAGTGGAACTTTGTCGGAGTTGAAAGCAGTTTCGACTTGGACGTCTGCCACACGACCCTCGTCGCTTTAACCAAGTGCTCGATAAAGCCCGCTATTTCACTTGAAAATCCTCTTTCCTATAATAAGACATAAAATCTATCAAAAATTAGCAAATAGCAAAAAATATTCGTAGAAAAAAGCTGCTTCGTAAAAAATACAAACCTGTATGAAGTATCCACAGCCAATAGCAGAAAATATTTGATCAATGGAAGCATCTGACGGCAACGTGCAATTGAAAATGGAGAAGTGTCTCTTCAGTCTCTGAGGAATGTCGTTCCTGCCTCCACCAGGATGAATCATCGCTGCCAACACCTGCACGTCGACGACGTTGTTGAACTCACCTGGATGGTCGAGACTGTAGAACCCTTCTGCTTCGATCAGCTGTCTTGTTATTTCGTTCGTCACCTGATCGCCCCACTCATTCACCAAAGGCATGTTGAGGTCGTCCAAGAAGATGGTCATTTTTCTTCCAGCCGAGGGTCCATAAGTCGAACCCACTCTCTTCTCAAGGTATCCTTCTATTTCTCTCTGTTGGAGTGAATAGGCTTCCAGTGTACGTTAAAGAATTCCAACTTATCTGCTATCAGATCATCGTCGATGAAATATTTTTAACAGTTTATTAAAAATTTAAATACCTGGAAAGTCTGTGGAGTTGTGGTGCTGGAAAAGTTGAAGGTTTTGTGGAGGTGATGTTCCTTGTCGTACTTGTTACAGTAGACTTGAATCATGACAGTTTTGGCAGTTCCCTGTTCACCGATAAGAAGCACTTGTCTGCCTCTGCTTGCCATAAGGTTGATCAAATACTCAGTCCTCATGTTGTCAACATTTGGCACCAAGATGCTTGAATAGTCTGGTATGCTGTCTCTTGGGTAGTTGAAGGCTGGTATCTGAAACAATTTCCTTTGTTATCGACACAAATCCATCAACGCCTCTGCACAAAATACTATCACATAAATTGTTGCATAATGAAAGATTTTTCGTTAATATCCTAAATATCGATTCCTGTTTAATTTAGCAATGAAAAAACCCTCATCATTCAATATTTGTAGAAAACAAAACATCGAAGCAGCAACACGATAAACGACAATGTGAACAGATTCCGATCGCATAATTACAATTAATTACAGCTAATTACAATTAATTATAGCTAATTACAATTTATTACAGCTAATTATAACTATTAATTTCAAAAACAAGTCATTTCAAGACAAATCACCATTTCTCTCCAGTTCATCCACTCTCCACTCTGAGAAAGTTTAAAATCGAACATCGTGTCCTCGGCTGACGGAGGAGGAAGTGGAAGATCACTTTCAGCATTTCTCAAGAACATTTCCAACTGGAAATCAACGTGGAAGACGTAAACATCATAACAACTTTATAATATTATTACAATATGCATTAATTAAGTATTAGGGAAACAATTATCACATTAAAGTTAATGAAAGTGAAATAATAATAATAATAATAATATTAATAATAATATTTTTCAATTTATTTGGCTTCTTAAATGAAGAATTGTTTAAAGTAAATAATAATTATAATTATCGAAAACATTTTTATGACAAACCTTTCTTCTATCTTCACATTCAAGCAATGCTCCAAGGGACCACATTAGGGAGAAGATGATGGATTTGGTGAGGGTATCTGAACTTTTGTCCTCCAAGGTCAAATTCAAACCTTGGTAAAGTTCAACGGCTTGCTTCACGTACATGCATTCGAGAATCTGAATTTAAAAATAAACTAAAATAAACGATTTTATTACAATTTTATTAATTATTAACTTGTTATTCTTTTTGCGATTTGTTAATAATCATTTAAAATTAACACAAACATCCATTTTTGGATTCAGATGCTGGACAACATATGTGTAGGCACTCGTCCAAACTCTTCTGAATGTCGACATCATCAAGTCTGCTTCACTGCCTCTCAAATAACCTGCAATCAATTCGTTCTTTACTTGCGTCTTGCAGTTCATTTATTTAGCGCCACATTCGTGGCTTCCGAAGCGTTTTTGTTAACCATTTATATTTCGCTCATTTGCAGACGCTCGTGGCGGTGCAAGCAGGTCGTGTGAGAGACTGCTGTTTCACCGCCACACAGAGAAAGACAATTCTGATAATAAGACAATCGATCGTCCTTCAACGCAATTAAGCAAATAACTTTATTAAATATTTATTTATGCACCATTTTAAAAGCACGAATTTCCAACCTTTCAGGATTGTTTTCCAATCGAGAAGTGAACTGCTCATGTAAATCATTCCATTCCTCGACACTGTTGCAGGTGAAGCATTGTCGATGTTGTGCACCTCGAAAATGATTTTGCACGTGGCTGCCATCGGTATTCTGTCACCGTTTGCCAGCGTCAAAGTCTTGTTGTCATCGAGGACCGAGTTCAAGTTTTCGATCCAGATTGCATCCACCGGACCATCCAACACCAACCAGGTGTGATCACCCTTGGAAATAATATTTAACGATTTGATAATTAAGTATTGAGTTTTAAGCCGAATATTAGAAATAGCAGAATAGAATTTCTAACGATTGTGCCACTACGCTTGTTTATATTAATTAAACTCCACCTTCTTCATCTTCTGTGTTTTCCTCCAAAGAGTGGAAAATATTCCATCGGTCCAATCATTAGTAGCAGCATCCAACTGACCAAACATCTGAGAAGAGGTGATGGCCTTTGGATTCATCCTCATCTCCTTGTGTGGCATTCCGCACTGAGTCAGTGCCTTGGCAAGAGTTCTGATGCAGGTGGTCTTTCCAGCACCACTCGGACCTAGCACCATGATTCCATGTCTGACTCTCTGAGTTTCGTACAATTGTATCATCTTCAGCACCCATGGAGGGTGGTGAATGAGAGCAGATTCTTCCACCTGCGCAAAAAAATATCATTTTAAGAAGTGGTCGTTGACGAGAGATCAACACCCGACCCACCTGGTCTTTTATGGCTTCCTCTACTTCGGCATAATTTCCCTTCTCGCATGACATGCCAGGGAACAAGTCCTCGATGAGGGAGATGAAGAGAGGTTCGTCCTCATCGACTAATTTCGAGATGTTCATGTCATTCAGGACTTTCATCACCGTGGCCATCTCTCCATCATCGGGGTTGTTCCTCTTGGCAGCTCCCAAAGTCCTCAACACCGACAAGATGTTACGCAGGCCAAAGTCGTAGTGGATCTGTGGAGCATCATTTTTACAGAGAAATACCTTAATTAAATAAATTCGTAACAAACAACAAACTTGTTTGCTCAACTGCTCCTCGCATATCTTGTACAAGTTGTAGAACTTCTTGGAGAGAGTGAGGTTTTGTTGGAATCCACAACTTGCCAACTTGACCCTGATGATGATTGCGCGATCAGGAACCATCATCGCCACCGTTCTGAAGTTGATCTTCAAGTTCTCTGGCAGTTCTTGACGACCAGCATAACCGGGATTCTGATGATTTGATTGATTTAAATTTATTTAACCCATTAATTTATTAATGATTTTATCCAAATTCTTATGGTCATCGAAGCATCGAAGATATGGACTTAGACCTTCACAAAACATTTTGCAGATATGAAATGATATATTTACATCAAATTCAGAAAGATATTGGAAAGTGTGGAATACAAATGTAGATATAAATGTAGAATAATATCATTAAATATTTATTATTGACTAAACAAATTTGAATCTTGACCATCGTAAGAAAGATTCCAAATTCAGGGTCCATATCGACGATGTCGGAATCAGTGAATACGAATTGAGGTCTTCGTTCCTTCTTGCAGTTGAGAACAGTTGCAATCTGCTGAGCTGCCACCGACAACACAGGAAGTTCAATCCTGTTGAACTCGTCAAAACAACCCCACGATCCCGACTGCGCCAAACCTGCACGAGGGCATTCAACAACTCAATGTTTCAGGAGTCAATTGAAAATCATAAAATAAACATCACCTCATTGAGTATTCAATTAATTTACCTTTAAATATTCTTCCGAGTCCTCTGTAGTCCATCTGATCCGAACAGTTGAAGACGACGACGTATTTGCCGAGGCATCTGCCCATGTCCTTTGTCGTCTCTGTTTTACCGGTGCCTGCTGGACCTGCCGGTGCTCCACCCAGGGACATGTTCAAGGCCTGTGCCAGTGTTATGTAGCACCTGAGTGATGAATATTTTCGCTTATTAATACTTTATCAGCTTCATTGATAATTTTGATTACCCTCAGAACTTAATGGATTTACATAAGATTTTAATTCTTGCTATTTATGTCCATTTATTTACTTGATGAGTGTAATGGTGAGCCTTCCAAACGTTCACAAAGAAATGTTCTAATTTATTAAACAAATTAAATTTACTAAAAATGCCTAGTAATTCACTTAATTCGAAGAAATTGTTCAAGTACACCTGTCCGTTAGAGGAGTGATGACCAGTCTTTCGGTGCAACCGAGGTACTCGTTCATGTACTTAAAGTTGACATTCGTCACGGAGACCTGACATTTGTCATCATTTTCCTTGAAGTAGAATCTCGTCTGTTTGAGCCACTCAAAATCTTCAGCTGACTTGACATTTTGTCTGACCTTCGTTTGATTTATAATGTAAAGCATTAATAATTATTATTACGGATTAAATATTTACATTTAAATATTTATAATTTATTCTTTAAACAGAGTAAATGTTTTCTACCAAATCTTCAAATATGTCTTTTTGGTGGACGTGTATCGTTATCAACGTTTCGTATTTCCTTCTTTCCAGACTCGTCAGGTCCTTCGTCGTGACTTGAATGAGTTGACTGAGAAGAGCAGAAAAGAAATTGCTTGTGGCGGTCATAATTCTTTTGTCTCCTTTGGCGAAGGAAAGTGCGTGTTCTGATTCGAACGTCCAAATTATTTGAAGTCCCAAAAGTCCGATCTACAAATTACATTAGAATGTGTAATCTCTTTGCCTCCTAATATTTGAAATGGTTTTATAATAATAGTTAAATATTTGTCAACCTCGTTCATTGTAAGAAGATGAAATCACGAATAATCCGATGAAATAAAAAACCTGAGCCGGGAAACTGTTTTCAAAATGGAGGAGTTCAAACTCTGGTTGACTGATGACTGCGAATGCCTGCCTGATGAGGTTGTGAATTGTTGCTCGAGTTGCATTCAACAATTCACCCAACCAAATTTCAACGTTTCCCTGTGTTCAGTTTGTTCAAGTCATCAACCGTTTGCTTAATATTACTTTTATAAGTTATTTCAACCACTGCTAATATAATAATAACAATAATAATAATAATAATAATAACAATAATAATAATAATAATAACAATATCAATAACAGTTCAATTGGAAACTCACATGAGCAAATACAGGTGACATCAACTCAACATGTTCACCTTCCTGAGACTGAAGAGCAAGAATCTTGTCGTAGGTTTTCTCATCAAATCGAACTGTTTTTGTGTTGTCGAATATGCTGAGGAGATGTCCCTGAGGAAAATTAATTAATAATAATTAAAATTAATTAATTTATTATTATTATTTATTTATTAATTTAATAAAATTAATTAATTTAATAAAATTAATTAATTAACTTATTATTATTATTTATTAATAGTTAATAATAATTAATTAATTAATTAATATTATTATTATTTATTAATTCACTAATTAATAATCGTGCTTAATTCATTTGTGAATATTATTTATGTATTCATAATTATCTCGTTCGTTCATTCACATTATAACATAATCAAAATTTGTAGACCACTTAATAAGTTAACTTAACTAATTAATAAATTAACATAATTAGTACATAAATTAACATAATTAATTTGTTGCTTGAGCTTCATTTATCAATATCATTACATTCTTAATTACTAAAAATTAACATTAATACAATAAATAACGTGTAATTATTAAGCATATATTTTAAACGAATAACCTACTCACCTGAATCGTGTGAGGGTCACTCGCTTGACCGAGAATTTCGAGAAGGACGGGATCAGAAACGAAGAAGAACCTCGGGAAGATGAGTCTCTTCTTCTCCAGGTAACCACTCAGAGACTTCTGACAAACTTCCAGCTGTTCGTGGAGGTGGTCGAGAAGTTGGAGGAGTGTTCCATCGCAAGTGCAACACTGAACGACATTTCGAAATTCGTGAGCCTTGTGCATGATGTTCTGCCAGGTTTTGTCGATGTTACTGAATCTCTTTGCCTCCTGAAAATAAAAATAAACAAAGTTATTTCCATCGTGAATGAATGACGATATGATGATGATGATGATGATGATGATGATGATGATGATGATGATGATGATGATGAGATGATGATGATGATGATGATGGATGATGACTGATGATGACGATGACGGACAGTGAATTCATATTGTATG